>JAWPHD010009312.1:0-105121 GCA_037043455.1 Cyrtodaria siliqua | reverse complement strand
TTTTATTTAGGTAATATTTCAGCTTTAAATAATTTAATACAGCAAGGGAACATTGACAGTTTATGTATACTATTTGAGTAAATTTCGGATTTGTTTGTGAGTGCTATTTCGTCGTATCGTAAAGCAAAACTCTGCAAGAGTATAGAGATTATTTAACTGCTCGGATCGATTATATGGCCTTCACGAGATGATAGGACGCTGTGGTTCTTTTCATATGTGCGACTTATGCGGAGTGAGATGGAAAAAAAACACACGGCTTACCATCGAGTAGGTTATTCAACTTGTGTTCCAATCGAGTTGTAAACGAAAATAATTCAATCTCAATTTCGGTTCCAGAATATTGATGATATTTTTAGAAACAAGTGCCATATGTTAACAAAAGTCATGCCTTTTAATCGATATCAATCCTACTTTACCTGTTTTTGCAAACTGTGGTGAATATAATTAATGCTGGTCATGTCAATACTGTACTATATAACAAAACAACATCAGCCTGAATATCTGTCATTTTCAGCACATCTGTCAGTGACATAAAGCAGGAAATACCAGGGCAGATTTGTGGATTAATTGACGATAAATAAGACTAGCCATTTAAGCCAGGTTTGTGCTATATATAATCGAGATTAAGGTAATGTGTCCATCTTCAACTTTTTTAACATCTAATTAAGAGATTATGATATCAAGCACATTCCTTCATCAGAGGGAAAACCTCCGATCGATACTAATGTAAATACTTTTAAAATCGCACTGATATTAAAATGGTTAACTGAAGAACATGCTCATTGAATTAGTTTATTAGTTTAATAGTTTTATTGAAGCTTCGCGTCCTTTGAAAAAAATATTGACAATTAAAGGTTTATTTTAAAACATAATATGTTTTGTTCACTTTTATCGTCAATGCAATCATAGTTCCTTTGCAAAATAGAATGGACGATACAGTGACTTAGAAAATATAATAGTTTAATTATGTTTACAAAAAGGCGCACTGGTTCGAAGCTACATGTGCTTTAAAACATTAGGTAATGGAAGCTAAGATTATGCAAACAATGCGTTTCGCGTGCACTCAGTAATGCTGGTGTCGTTTTTCGCAGTCAGTGGCTGGGATGCGTATACGCTTTCCCGGACATTGAAGAGACCCCATGTCCAATTATAGTTTATGCTGAATAAATATTCGGAAGCCATGTTGCCCGATATCATATTAAAATTAATGAGTCTAATTATAATACTAGTATGTTCCAAAATCTCACTAAAGCATTGTAGGCCTCAATTCCTTAATCTGAGTTGTTCGAGAATCTGTAAGAAATACATTTTGGGGGGACATCTGCATTAGCTGTGGCTTTTTGACATACGTAATATTTGTTCCTACATTAATTGGTTGGTTTTAATTTCAGGTCTGAATCGAGTTGTTAATAAAATCACTGACGTTTGTTTGATTGAACATGGTGTGTCCAAAGGTCATCGTTGTTGTAAGTATTCATAGTATATTCTGCAAAATCTTTAGATTTTTGTCCAAATTCTATTGCTATTTTCAAAAACGTCAAACATGCATACGAGATAACTCAAATGCATAACACTCAGATGTGCGTACAGCCAATTATCGAACTAGGTTTTACGTACGCAAAACATTTAACACCACACAGATCGTCCCGTTGTGGTTTCCTTTATTATTTTCTAAACATTCGAAAGTTGGCTACGCATGTGTGAATCCAGGTTGTGCAACACTATTCTTCACATTGCCGTTGAGCGTCTCTGTGACCATCTGTCAGCTAGACATCACATTTTCATGAAATATAACCTATTTCCCAAAAGAAATTATTTTAAGTCATTATAAGTACGAAACACACTTTTTCCAGATCCAGCGTACATATTTTACAAATAGTTTGGAATCCACATTGAATATTGGCATGCTTTGAGAAACAGTTACGCATATTGGATATGATCTAGTGCAAGAACTGCCCATTATTTCAATTTTCAAAAAAATAAACAATAATCCAGAAACACTATTTTATGTTTCTATTTTATGTTCCTACATGCAATTTAATCAACAGAAAGTCACATTAAACGCATTTATCCTCAACAATCTCGTCTTGCTGGATAATAACACAGCACCGCTTAATCTTTGATATCACCAAACGTACATGCGCCCGTACTCGTAGAATTAGCTGCCATTCTTCCAGTATATCCTTAGTGAAGTTCAGTTAAGGCTGCTGTCTGCTGTTTCCCTAGCACGAACACTGCAATATGAACATACGTTTAATGACTTGTACAAACGTACATCATCATATATAAATACAAAACATATACACATAGATATTAGTCATGTGACTAGCAGAACAGTGCATAGTACTAGTTTGATCATTTCTATATAAAGTAAAATATACTGTTTATTACATTTCTAGTTGATAATAAACTATTCTATATAAATTATAAAAAAAAATGTATTACATTTCTAGCTCAGAATGTAAATATAGTGTTCAATTAATGGCAGACGGGTAGAAAACAAAAGTCACACATCTTAATACGGGTATGTCCGACCCGTTTTACCGTTCCTAGGAAATCATCCCAACATCACATTATTTCAGAATATAACGACAGGACACATTCAGCTAGAGTTACAAGTGACTTTTTCTGCTATAAACCACGTTAAGAAATTTTGAGACAATCAAGGGTTTGTGCATGGGCGTATGTTGTGTCGGCTTCGGGACTTTTGTTGACTCTTTTATTATAAATTACAGCAAGACAATTTAACAGCACATATAACCTGCTGGTGTGTTGTTGCTTTGATACGTCTTGTAGTTTCGGTTTGGGAGGGCTGTTTGTTGGGTCGTGGGGCAAAGGGTTGGTGATTAGTATGCGTACGGCTACGGACAGATACAGCTAGGTCATTGTCGGGTTTTGCAGCGATTAACGTAGACAATTTAACATGTTGGTATTTGGTTGGGGTGTGGAGAAGCATGTGGTTGAGATCACTAGGAACGGGGGGAGTTGGTGGTTTGTGAGGGGGTTTTTACTCTGATTGTTTCATACATTCAGTGCAGGGACTTGTTAGGGCCGGGTAGAGTGGCGGAGCTTAATGCCACTCTAATGCACGTTATCTATTATTGCACCTATTTGCTGGTGTTCAGTTTCAGTGAGTCATGGGGCTGGAGTTCAGAGAGTGATCTAGATGCTGTGAGTAAGTTAGTGGTATTAAGCGAGGATGGTTGTTTGGGGTTATTTTTATAATCAGGTCCTACTGCCTTGCCTAGCTTCACTGTTTTCAATACAGATTTTACTTCAGTCGGGTGTTATTGTTATCATGTAAATCGTTGGTCTTGTTAGATCAAAGTCAAAAGCCTGAAGTGGTTTATTGACGCAAGTGAAATGGTAACCTTTCAACATTACAAAATATGTGTTTATAACCATTCAAGTTTTTTCAGGACGAGTTCTCTAGGAATTCAAGTTGTTAAAGCATGCTTATTGCCATTTACATGAGTCATAGTCTGTTAACCACAGACAATTATAAAAACCATATAAAGAGTCAGCTGCCTTCGGCAGCTGAATTAAAGTTAGCCGTGTTAGACTCTAACCACTCGTAGCTCCACCCGTACGTGCTTCGATCTATACATAGATTTAGTCACGTGACTAGCAGAACAGTGCATAGTACTAGTTTGATCATTTCTATATAAAGTAAACAAGCAAAGTTTTACGCAAGCGTAAAATATCTGCCGAGAGGAAATAGCATATATCTGGCTAGGGACTGGAAACGAAGTTTAACATAATAAAATATCAAGGTAACGGGTGTTAAAACAATATTGAAAACAAAAATTGTGACGTAAACACGCCACGACATTTTTTTTCTTACCAGACACATTCTTCCCGAGTTTTACCATCAGTTGTTCCTACCAAACAAGGCGGGGGGCGACCTCGCTTTTCTCTGTTCAAATACCTTGCTTTGCCTTACATACTGATTACAATTTCAACTTGGAGCACGACGTGTGCTAGAAGTACAAATCTGCACAGAAATACAGGTGTTCACATGTAAGTTATGCGTCTGTGCGTTAGTGTGTGCATTACAACAGAGATAAACGTCCTTACTGCCTACCATGTGTAATTATAAGATTGCCTTATCAAAGTGAAAAACTTATGAAACTGTTCATTGCTACCTTACCATTACATATGCAATTATGAAAACCATATAGGCAGCGAATAAACCCATCGACGAGTGCATAACACGGCGATATTTACGAGAATACCGTATTATAAATGGGTAGTATTCCATAAAAAGGTATTATTCCATTAAAATACAGATTTGCACTTATTCCATTCCAAAACTTGCGGTTTCATTCAGTTTCACTTAACGGTTTCATTATGCTCCGTAAAAATCCCGGACGTGAGATCCCGGAAATATTGCCGCATTCTACACTTTAGTAGACTGCTCTACGAAAAACGGTCATTTGAGGCAATAAAACGGCAAGCTTTGAACATTGAAAAGATCTGTGTTTATACCATTCAAGTTTTGTAGACGGGTTCCCTAGGATTTGAAGTTGTAATGCAAGCTTATTTTCGGCTACATGATTCACAGTCTGTTAACCATAGACATATTCTAAACCCATATAAGAGTCAGCTGCCTTCGGCAGTTGAATAAACTGTTTATTACATTTCTAGTTGAGGATAAACTATTCTATATAAATTATAAAAAAATATGTATTACATTTCTAGCTCAGAATGTAATATAGTGTTCAATTAATGGCAGACGGGTAGAAAACAAAAGTCACACATCCTTATACCCGGGTATGTCCGACCGTTTTACCGTTCCTAGGAATTCATTCCTTCCCCCCAAAACATGACAGGAAAGAGAACTTGTGATTCTGTCATATGATGCTCAACTGACGGTTATATTAATTATGAAATATATTTTTAAAAAACACTATTTTCCATAAAACAATATCATTTTCAATACCTTGGTTAACATGCCACACAATCTTAAACAAAATATTAAACTTACTTTTTTTATTTAGTGGGGTCAGACTTGATAATGGTGTAGATAATTAAGAAGCTATTTCTTTATGTATTTCTTATTAATATTATCAGGTCCTATTGCCTTGTCTAGCTTCAATGTTTTCAATACAGATTTTACTTCAGTCGGTGTTATGTTAATCATATCAAGCGTTGTTTTTGTTAGATCAAAGTCAAAAGCCTGAAGTGGTTTATTGACTTCATTCAAATTAGACTGTATTTGAAAAAGGTTATTTAGCAAATGGGCCTCGTCTTTGCTATCGGTGTATTTATTACCATTATGTTTTAAAGGAGGAATAGTTGATGAACGGCTTTATAAAATGTTTTACACAAGTCAGAAGAAGAAAGCATATTGCAATGTAATGTGTCAGCTAGTTTGTCAAAGTGATTTTCTCTTGCATTTCTTATCATAGTTGTGGTCTACATCTTATTCCTCGGTATTCGGTCTAGTGGCCCTCTGTTTCAACCGCTTGGCTTTGTCATATAGTTTCTTCCGTTTTCCCATCACATGTTTGAATGTCATTATGAAGCCTCGGTGGATCTAAGACCTAACAGTGATAACTTAACGAGGAATAGTTATATCAGCTAGTTTAACTATTTTAGTAGATACATTGTCTTCAATATACATGTATGTTAATGTCAAAATCAAATACGAGTTCCCAGTTAAACCAGCGGCTTGTTTTTCTAAGAGATTCGTAAACTCCTCTGTCATATTGCCGTGTTGTTCCTTTGTATGCATGCTCCTTAGGTTCAGAGATTGTATAACAGCAGGAAATACAACAATGTTATCTCAAGTTTTGCTTTAGAAGGGCTCACTAAAACTATTGTCGGGGCAATTAAGACATGCTGGGTTCGAAAACGGAATCGGCATACATACTATCTGGGGTTCTTTGTTATTGGGCTGTGGTGTGGGCAGTATCGAACCTGATTGTATTACACGTTCATCAGCGTAGATGGGTTCATCTGTAAGATGAAAGATATAAACTATCAATAGAAACACATTCCATAAGCAACGAGATGAATTATGTAAAAAGAACACATAATTAATACTGTATTTTGAAATGCTACTCAAAAGTCCATGATAAGAGAAGCTGTAACAGACGTAAATATAAGTATATCACACCAGGGTTGCTCCAGGGTGGGGAAGTGGATAGGTGCAAGATCCAATCTGCATTCTACCAGTGGAATTGGGGGTAAATTTTAGGATAGTAGTGGTTGTGGATGCTCTGCTCGGGCTCATCGTGTTTATATAAACAAAAAAGAAAATTGCACTGTATGTTTAGAGTGACGTTTATATAGGTTTGTCGTAGCTCTAAGAATGTTGGCTCTTATGATTTTATAACAGCTAAATTGTGTTAACCCTTAACGGCTAATCCTTGTTTCTCTAACTTCCGTGGTGCATCCACTTGGTGGGGCTGGGGGGGGGGGGGGGGGGGGGGGCGTGGGGTGCGGGGAGAGGGTATAGATTTGCCACTTATCTGGTCCGTACGTCCCAAAAACCGTCCCAAAAACTTGATCCACCATAACTATTTAACCCACGGGTCGCGACACTTTACAGGAATGTTGACCAGCAATGTGAAGATGCGTACATGGGTTTTCATTTTTATTTTGGTCCAAGAACCACAGAGTTATGGCCCTTGACTAAGTCAAATAGGGGCTGAAAAAACTTGTGTCGCGCCCTCCTTCGTTACTATTTAACCCACGGTCGCCAAACTTTACAGGAATGTTAACCAGCAAGTGAAGATGCGCATCTAGGTTTCCATTAGCACTAGCCAAGGGCCAGCAGAGCTAATGGGATGTTGAGTTGTCCGTCGTCCGTCGTCTGTCGTCCGTCGTCCGTCCGTCCATTAACGTTTGACTCGTTAAGACTATAGGGCCTTTATTTTTCATCCGATCTTTACCAACCTTTACCAGCTTTTAATATCAATGAAAGCTCGTAAACGTTCAAAAACCAGCCAGATCGGACCAGTAACAGCGGAATTATGGCCCTTGATTTAGTTAAAAATGCTATATTTTGCTGCATTAAGACGATAGGGACTTCATTTTTCATCCGATCTTTACCACACTTCACCAGATTGTTAATATGTATGAGAGCTCGGACAAGTTTGATAGCCAGCCAGATCGGACCAGTAATGGCGGACGGTATGGCCTTGATTGGTTAAAAATGCTATATTTTGCCTAGGGCCTTCAGTTTTCATCCGATCTTTATAACTTTACAATTGTTAATATCGATGAAAGCTCGAACAGGTTCGAAACCAGCCATTTACACAGGAGTTATGTCCCTTTGATTTTCTGAAATATGCTGTATTATGGCCACATAAAGACGAAAGGGCCTTCGTTAGGCCGGATTTAGTGATTTGTTGCAGGGATGATCAGAACCACGCCTAGTTTGTACATATCGCCACCGTGTTCCGGTTGATTTTGGAGGAGTTATGGCCCTTTAAAGGTTTTAATACACAAACTTTGTCCTGACTAGTTCTCCTGAAGCGCTGGCCGGATTTATACGAAACATTTTAGGGATGATCAGTTCCAGGTCTAGTTGTGCATATCATCGCCGTGGTTCCGGTTGAATGTTTTTTGGCAGAGTTATGGCCCTTTACATGTTTTAACACACAAACATTTTCTGGACTATTTCTCCTGAACCCCTCTCCGGATTTTCACGAAATTTTGCAGGGATTGATCAGCACCAAACCTAGTTGTGTATGTCACCGTCGCGTTCCAGTTTACAGATGTTTGGCGGAGTTATTGCCCCTTTAAGTGTTTTTGATACACACAAATTTTTCGAGCTAGTTCAGGAGAACCCCTGGTCGGATTTCAGCAAAACTTGACAAGGATGATCAGTATCAAGCCCAGTTGTGCATATCATCGCCATATTCCGTTTATTTGGCAGAGATATGGCCCTTTAAAGGATTTAATACACAAACTTTGTCCAGATTAGTCTCTTTGAACTCCTTACCGGATTTCAACGAATCTCGTCATGGATGATTAGTACCAGTCCTAGTTGTGCATTTCATTGGCGTGTTCCAGTTGAATGAATTTTGGTAGAGTTAATGTTCTAATAAAATAACTTTGTACATACTTGTTCTCCCGAACCTCTGGCTGGATTTCAACGACACTTGGCAGACATGATCAATACCAAGCCTAGTTGCGTAAATCATCGCCATGTCCGGTTGAATGATGTTTGTAAGAGTTATGGCTTCTTATACATAAACGTTATCTTTAGCAAGTAGAGCGTCCACATTTTGGACCAAGAATCACAGAGTTATTGACCGTTGACTTAGTCAAAATAGAGGCTGAAACACTTGTTGTCGCGCGATCCTCCATAACTATTTTATAAATACTGAAAAGGGTATCCGTTGAAAATAACAAACACAAACAAGAGAGAAAAGTAGCAGTCTCGATTAATTTGAGTCTGTTCATGATAGGCAATTTAAAAGGAAACGCATCGCACGCCCCCTAGCACCGGCTTAAGTGGAATTCTACTTTAAAAACACAAAGAGTGGGCTTGATGATCCCAAGGGATCAGTAAGTATTAACACTACTGATATGTAGTTGTAATGCTTAATACCACGGTCGCCAAGCTTTACAGAAATGTTGACCAGCAAGTGAAGATCCGCCACCTGGGTTTTCATTTTTTATTTTGGACCACGAACCATAGAAGTATGGCCCTTGACTTAGTCAACATTTGGGCTGAAAACTTGTGTCGCGTGATCCTCCATAACTATTTAAATCACGGTCACCAAACTTTACAGGAATGTTGACCAGCAAGTGAAGATGCGCATCTGATTGTTTTTTATTTGGACCAAGAACAACAGAGTTGTGAACCTTGACTTAGTCAAAATAATGGCTGAAAAACCTTAAGTCGCGCCCTCCTCCATTACTATTTAACCCACGGTCGCCAAACTTTACAGGAATGTTGACCAGCAAGTGAAGTGCGCACCTGGGTTTTCATTTTTATTTTGGACAAAGAATCACAGAGTTTTATGACCCTTGACTTAGTCAAAATTACGGGCATAGAAACGGGCGCTTCTCCATAACTCCACTGTTGAACACATTACAGGTTTCATTATCAAAATGCTATGTCATAGTGACCTTAGCAGGGGTATCAGTGTCCTATGGACACATTTCTAGTTGTTTTATATTTATATTTATATATGTTAACTCTGTGCAATACTTACATCGCATTTTAATGGAAACCTGGTGACATATGTATTAAGCGTTACAAATAGCACGAAGATTTATTAATCCAGTATAATTCTAAGTTAACATGTTTGCATTTAATTAAAAATTACTACAAACTAGAATTTTCAATTTCTTCATTATGTTTCGTTATTTTACCATAGTTTTTTTCTGTTTAACTGATGCAATACAATCAACATTTCGTGTAAAAAAAATATTTTTTTTTCTTTAACTGACTAGATATAACTATTCAAATAGATATTAAAAGCAATTTGCAAATACGTAATTAATAAGTTATATAGACAAACTGACGGGACACCTCGAGTTTAACAATATCAAGATTGCCATATGGCCATTGTTATTCTTCAATATAGTAAGAGATAGTCGTGCGTGGATTTTTTTATTTGCTGTGTCCCGCATTATTGGAAATGACAAAAAATTATTATTATTATTATTAAATTTATTATTATTATTATTATTATTATTATTACCAGTTTGTCATTTCCAATAATGCGGGACACAGCAAATAATGTTTTTATTATTATTAATAATAATAATAATTATTATTATTATTCTAAATATAAAACAAGAATTATTTTAATATGTAATATAGAAATATTAAAATAAATCTTGTTTTATATAATAATAATAATAAATATAATAATAATAATAATAATAATAATAATTATTATTATTATTATTATTATTATTATTATTATTCTAAATAAATAAATATAAAACAAAAATTATTTAATATGTAATATATAAAAATTAAATAAAATCTTGTTTATATAGTTACTTCTAATATTAACATTTTGTTTATGTACAATGCCGAATTCTTTTTTCTTTCACTGTATATTCTGTTAATGTACAATGAATATTTCCTTATCATTTCAGTTGTATATTTTGCTAGTGTACAAGGCGAGTTATACTACAACATTTCTGCTGAATGGGGATCAGTGTTTGGCTCCTCCACCCATGCACCTGTAGCGGCAACTATGTCCGCTGTGACAGCAAAAACTTGGCTTCAATACCGGCATTTATTCCAACGGACAATCATATGTCTCTCTTAGTCATATATTTATCTAATAATCATATAACAAGTATCCACGCGAACACATTCTCAAATATCAGCAGTGCAAATGCAACACAAATTCAGCTCCTACTGTTATTCTAATAACATCAATTCCATTGAAGCGAGCGCCTTTACAGGCATTGAGAATGCTACGTATTATATTCGCTCTAGAGAACAACAATTTGACAAGTATCCCAGCCGCCGTGATAAAGCCTCACTGGTCTACGAACACTGCTTATACAAAAACAATCCTATTCAATCACTTGACCCGTCCGCCATGTCTAGTTTAGGCCATTTTTTGACATTACTATCTATAAGTCTCGACCACTTTACCTCATGGCCAACGGAACTGCATCTCTTACGAAAGTTAAACTCTCTTACTATAGACAAAGTTCCGTTTTCTCGACTCGATGATAACACATTTCATGGTTTAGAAACGACGCTTACAACACTAACAATAACACACTCTAAATTAGAAAGAATCCCCTTAGCTGTCTGTCATCTGGTACATCTGCAGAGTTTGACGTTTAGTAACAACCCAGAAGCCAAATCTCCTATTGTTCAGCCATTGTCACATGACGTCCGTAACCTCATTGAGCTTGGATGGTAACCAGCTTCATGAGTTCCCGGAAATATTTAACGAGATTCCGTCAGTTACATCCCTTAGCTTAAACAACAATCAAATACGCTTTATCGATGCTGATATAATTCCTTTCCATTCTTCCCTGACAAATCTCAACTTGAACAGCAATCAGTTCACCAGAATACCGTATGCTGTAAACAAGCTGAAATCTCTGACACATGTTACACATGGCTGTTAATAAATTACTCACCGTTGAAGACAATGACCTAACAGGCTTAAGTGTACTCAATTACCTTTATCTGTACACCCAATCCTCTAGAGTATATCTCGTCACGTGCATTTAGGTATAACATACAGCTAAGTTCTCTCGATCTTGACTCTACTCAACTCGGTTACATACCACGTGCAGTCATTTCAATACCCCATTTGCGTACACTTGATTTAAGCGGTAAGCCAACTGAGTGCACCTGCAACATGTCTTATCTCAAACCATGGAATGTCACATCCGTTAATAATGCGAGTCAAGTACGGAAACTCTTAAAGAATTCATAATGAAATCCCTTCCCCAATGTCCATAACTATAACCATATATTCTTGTTACCAGTACATACGAGGGTGACCATGATTTCCTCAATGATTTCAATATCTTCGGAACTATAGAGCTGTGACTGTATTAAGTTAAAGGGGATGATAGCGATTTTGATGTCGTCTTATTTATTGTCTAATACTATTTCAAAATACTATGTAAAACACAGAACTGTTAACAACTACAGTTACAGTTGCTTTCTGTCAATCTATTTTGTTTGCTATATATGATGCAGTAATACTATTTATGATGCAATAAGAATTGCTGTCTTGGTTACTTAACATTTGAATAATAAACACTTATCTTAATTACTAACATTTACTAATAATTACATATATATAACAAACTGTTAAGTTAAATTAATACCGACGATTTATACGACACACACCCAAGAGTCCGTGATGTTTCCAGACCATATATGTTCATAAACATAACTAAACCAGAAGGAACAAGAGAACATTTTGAGTGAATTTAAACATTTTATATGAAACTGAGGCACATACTGATCGTTCTCTTTATATTTGGATTGACATACATAATTTTTCAGATCGCTTTCAATCTTTTTAAGCCAAAGAACGATCTAAGAGAAGAATTATTTTTAAAGAATCCTTGCAGATCTTGATTTTAGAAAATATTGATGTAATTGATTAATTGTGAGGGCTGTGTATTAATGTAACTGATTAATTGTGAGAGTTGTGTATTGAAGTAATTGATTAATTGTGAGAGCAGTGTATTGATGTAATTGATTAATTGTGAGAACTTTGTATTGATGTAACTAATTAATTGTGAGAGTTGTGTATTGAAGTAATTGATTAATTGTCAGAGCAGTGTATTGATGTAATTGATTAATTGTGAGAGCTGTGTATTGGTGTCATTGATTAATTGTGAGAGCTGTGTATTGATGTAACTGATTAATTGTGGGAGCAGTGTATTGATGTAATTGATTAATTGTGAGAGCAGTGTATTGATGTAATTGATTAATTGTGGAGAGATGTGTATTGATGTAACTGATTAATTGTGAGAGCTGTGTATTGATGTATTTGATTAATTGTGAGAGATATGTATTAATGTAATTGATTATTTGTGAGAGCAGGTGTATTGATGTATTGATACAATGTGAAAGATGTGTATTGATGTAATTAATTAATTGTGAGAGTTATGTATTGATGTAATTGATTAATTGCGAGTGCTGTGTATTGATGTAATTGAGTAATCGTGAGAGCTATGTATTGATGTAAATTGATTAATTGCGAGAGCTGTGTATTGATGTAATTGATTAATTGTGAGAGTTGTGTATTGATTAATTGTGAGAGCTATGTATTGATGTAATTGATTAATTGCGAGAGCTGTGTATTGATGTAATTGATTAATTGTGAGAGCTGTGTATTGCTATAATTAATTAATTGTGAGAACTGTGTATTAATGTAATTGATTCATTGCGACAGTTGTGTATTGATGTCATTGGTGAATTGTGAGAGCTGTGTATTGATGTAATTGATTAATTATGAGAGATGTGTATTGATTAATTGATTGAAGTCTTTGTAATAAAGAAATAGTGCGAAAAAGAAGTGTTATTTTCAGTTCAGCACAATGCGTATTGTCATTACTATTTAATTACCAGCTACCGCGAAATTAAACAAAAGTAAAGGCCAGTAAGAATTGAGAAGGCTATCCCGTCGTGTAACATTATTAGTAGGCTCAACAAAGGGCAACAACTTGCAAAGCTATGTTTGACTGCTTTTGAAGCTTACTGCTTCAAAACAATTTAGCGAAAGCTAAGCAAATGTCTACCAAACTTCAAAATCCGATTGAGGTTAAAGGTCACTCTTATGGGGATCTGACTTGTATTGTGCGTATAATGACAAGGTCATTTGTAAGTGGTGCCTGATGAATTGTTAGATGAATGAGTGGAATATTTTAAACAATATGTTTCACGGTTGTGCAGGTATAAGGCCTAAAAGTTGTTCGAAATTGTCACTAAATACGACCGTCGTGAAGGAAAAAAAATGAAGGGTTATTGATCGTCAGTGTAACAAGAAAATGTGTTGCTGCAGTTGAAAATTAACCAAAATGGTAAACACAATACAACATGTTTAGAGGACTTGACTCACGTGTCAGTTAAACGTGATCCCATGTGTTCATTATAAATGCGTACATAACTTAATGTGATCAACGCGTTCGTCATAAATGTGATCTCATTCGTACATAACTTAATGTGATCACACTTGTTCATTATAAATCTGATCACACTCTTACATAACTTAATGTGCTTAAACTTGTTCATTATAAATGTGATGACACTCGTACATAACTTAATGTGATCAAAAGTGTTCATTATAAATGTGATCACACTCGTACATAGCTTAATGTGATCAAAATTGTTCATTATAAATGTGATCACAACTCGTACATAAATTAATGGGATCAAACTTGTTCATTATAAATGTGATCACACTCGTACATAAATTAATGTGATCAAACTTGTTCATTATAAAAGTAATCATACTCGTACATAACTTAATGTGAACGCCCTCGTACTTTACTAAATGTGATCACACCTGTTCATTATAAATCTGATCTCACTCGTACATAGTTTAATGTGATCACACTCGTACATAGCTTAATGTGATCACACTCGTACATAACTTAATGTGAACGTACTCGTACTTTACTAAATGTGATCACACCTGTTCATTATAAATCTGATCTCACTCGTACAGTTTAATGTGATCTCAATCGATCGTACATAGCTTAATGTGATCACACTCGTACATAGCTTAATGTGAACGTACTCGTACTTTACTAAATGTGAGCACACTTGTTCATTATAAATGTGATCACACTCGTACATAACTTAATGTGAATACACTCGTACATTACTAATTGTTTTCATCACATATCTTCGTTACTCTCTCGATCTTCAACCATGAGAATAGTTCATTGTAATATAATAACTATAATTATATAATAATCAGTAAGTAGCCAAAACTATTATTTTTCAATTCAATTATTTATAATTAATCGTTCTGAAATGTGCTTACATAAATCGCATTATCTTGGTAAAGTTTTTCGGCGTATATATAGAGATATTCCGCGTAATCTGTTTCCGACTCGGAGAGTACCAATCGGAACTGCCTCGTTGGATTCCGTCACTATTCCCGAGTACGGAAATTGGCGAAGAGTTCCAATTGGGAGAGTACTCGAGGCCATATAGACTGGTGCCCAATCGTAACTATTCAAGAATGTACGACCGGTATGCACCAATTGTATAGGTGAAGGTCGTTTGAGCAGGTGCACGTACAGTCGCAATATCTCGTTCACGACCAAAACAAAAATGGGGACAGGTTTACTTCTTGGCCCCCTGCTATATTTAGGGTTGAAAAAAAGGACTACCTGGCCCCCAGAATAACTTTTTCAGTGTTTATCCGATATGATAATACTATATGTCATTGGAAAGCTTAGAATATGTTCTTTCCAAAACACTGAAAATATATAAGTTTAGATGCGAAATAAGCGAGTTATTGAATGCAACACACATACCCATCAGAATCATAAAATTGCCATATTTTGATCGCTAAAAACACCTGGCCCCCTCTCGGAATTATTTAATACAGCTTTGATCTGTAATAACTTTATATATTTATTTAGCTGAAGATAACTTCTTTCTAAAACTGTAAGAATAATTTAAATCGTATAAAAATTGGCAAAGTTATAAGTCGCTGTACATATACATGTGAAATCTATTTTTTTTAGCCGCGATATTTTGGTTCGGACCACCTGGCCCCCAAAATATTTTTATGAAGTACTTTACTGATAATATTTTTGTTTATATATTCTTAAAGCTTATGTTATGCTCTTTATTTAGAGTTAAAAATTACTAAATTCCGTCTATAAATGACACAGTTATATGCTTTTGAAAACAACTATTGAATTTGCCGATTTTATAAATGTTACAAATATCAATCGACAGAGTTATGCGTGTTATTAAAGGATAGTGACAGGACTGACAACAGTAAAATAAAACCAACACAGTGTGTTTCATTGCGTATATTTATACATAATACAAATAATGCATATTTTTTATTTTCATTTATTCATTCATTTTCGTTTTTGTTGTTGGTGGTGTTGCGGCCAAATATGGTGTAGGTTGTGTTGTTGGTGGTGTTGTACGTGAAGATCTTCTTTGTCTTTTCCGCCCAATGTACGTGATGCCGTCTGATATCGGAGCTTGTTTTGTTGGAAGCCGTTTCTTTATGTACTTCTTTGGTGACACATGTGAAGAAGTATCCCGCACCGTCGGTTTCATAATAGTGACTGCCTCACTATAAAGGTGTGGTCCAACTGTTCTATGGTGTACATACTGCACTTCTTCGGTTTTAATCACTACGGATACACTACGGTGTACGGATTCCGCCTCTATCATTCTCGCTACTGTCTTTGTGCCTGCCACACTCAGATGAAGCCCGTCTCTACTCAGTAGATGGCTCTGAGCATTAGGGGTAAACGTTCCGTCGAAATTAACATACTTCATCCATGAATTTCACTTAGTGTCAGGTTCACTATACCGGCATACAGATTGAACTTGTCCAAATACGTCTGTGTAAGACGGGAAACAATTCTGCACTCTAGGTAAAATACCCGAAACTAGGATTGTGGCGCTGAAATGAGAAAAAAATATGCAATTATTATATCTTAGAGTATTCAATAGGAAAAAGTTAAGTTTTAAATTCAAATATTTCTTCGGCGCAAACATTATAATTGATATAATACCATTTGTGCCAAATATAATGCCAAAGTTATGTTATGTTGATAGGATTAACGACACGCGTCGTTTATGAATTTCTTTATCGCACATTTGCTATTTATTATAAAAAAGCCGTGTGTTGATATGATTATTGACACGTCTTGATTGTATCGGTTTTAATCCTTATAATTACCTTGGGTTGGCTTCATGAATAGACTCCGCCAAGTCCTGTATCTTGCTCATCATTGCAGCAGGTGTGTCTGTTGGAATGTCGTTCGCACCAACGTGAACAGCAATCACCTTTAATATTAAATCACTAAATCATTAGAATTGTTCGTGCATCTTTTTCTTATAATTTAAATAATATATTACCGGATACAATTAATTAAGTACTCGCTATGACATACTTTCGTTAAAATAAAGCAGTGATTTAAAGACAAAGTAGGAATTGTGAAATAAAATAAGCTTATTAATTGTATCAATTAAAAAAATGCACATTGACAAATATTGTTTGATAATCAATGTGTAAATCAATTAAAAAATAATTTTATCACTCAAGTCACTGTCTTTAAATGGTGTCATACATGGACAGTGAATGCTTATAATCTAATCACTTGTAAAAACATCGCACCTTTTAACAATCTTTTAGTTCGTTGCTATGGTTGCTATCTGTCGTAAAAACATCACACCTGTGCAACTTTACATTAGTTTGTTGATGGGATTAGTGACACCCGTTGATTACAGTCGTAACCGCCGAGCATATCTACTGTTGCTTGTACGATTTAAAATCACCATGAATGTCCCGTGCGACACGTGTATGCGTAATATATAATATAAATATTTATTTAATTGTTCGAAACTTTAATTGTTCGAAACTATGTTTAGATTTCTTTAACATACGATAATATATAAATTGTTGGCCATCTATAAACTATATATTTTAAATAGCATTATCTCATTTGAACTAACTTCACATCGCAGTCAAACAAATACACTATATACTTACATCAAATCCAGCAACATAATCCGATATCTCAGGCCATATCTCGTTAACCTTGTATCCTGGAAAACACTTCACTACTATGTCCTTATTATTAAGATATTGATGCAAATACTTGGTCTGGCTATGTCCAACTATAAGAGCCATTGTTAATTTCGTAATAAGTGTACACTTTCAAATATATTAATCACGATTAATCCATAAAAACACAGTGATTGCATCGGTATATATTATTTTAAAACTGAATTGAATTGCATCACCAATTTGAAGATGTTATATCTTTTATTTTCAAACAGTAGGCATTCTGCCCATGAGCTCACAAATATCGATAAATACAGAATTACATGCATATGATATATAGTTCCGGTAATTGACAATATATTGGTATGCATAAACTGAGTTGATACATGTTATGGATTCATATATAAAAGAGGTGTTGTTGTTTTAAACAATTTGAAAAGAACAAAAGAAAAACAAACAACAAAACAAAAGAAAACTTACATGAGATAAATCATTTTAGAAAATAAACGGAAATATTCCAATTATATTGAAAAAATATATTAATAGTATTCAGAGTGGAGAAAAGTGTGTTATTTATTATAATATGTATCATCACGTTTCTTAAAGCTCTTAAAAATGTATGTTGATAGATTTTTTATTGTTTTAATCTTTTCTGAAGAGAGAAGCTCAATAAATTTAGGAACATTTGGTCGTTTCCAATAAAATTTAGGTATAAGATCACATCTAAATTCATAATATAAAGGACATTCCAATACAAAATGGAATTCATCTTCTAAGGAATTACAGAGTTGGCATTTTCTTTCTTCTCTAGGTATTTTATGTGGTTTATGCCATCGTCCTGTTTCTATTTCTAGTCGATGGGAAGATAATCTTAATTTAGTTAAGACTATTCTAAATTTCTTTATCAGTCCTATGTCTAAATATGTTTTAAAACTAAAGTTTGAGGAAAGAATGTAAGTGTTTGCTCTACTTGAATTGGTTAACTGTTCGTTCCAATTTTGAATAAAATGGTCTCTAGCTCTTTGTTTAAAAATATGTAAAAACAGGTCAATATTTTCGACTCCTTGAGAAATCCACACATCGTTAAAGCCCATTTTTTCTAATAAGTCTTTAATTTGTATTGCCCAATTTTGTTTGTTTGGGTATTTAGTGATATCGTCGATCATCATATTATATGTTTGTTTAATATATTTTATATTGTCGGTGCGCGTTATTTTTAACCAGAAACGGATAATATGGGAGAGTCGTTGACTTTTTAGTGAGGTTCTACCGAGTTCCCCATATATATATCTCATGGTCGCATAAGGTGCTATAAACAATCAATTACACATGCTACAAACAATATAGTTTAAACTTTGATTTTTTTAATTCAGCAAATTAGAGTTTTGTTGCATATACAATTTACCTTAACAATTGCTTGAAAACTGCTACAAACTTAACACTTACTTAAATCTTTGAACATTTGAAATGATTCAAACAGTGCGTTTGAGTTCCGGATTAACCCATCATTAAATAACAACTGATACAAACTTAATTACCTTTTAATTTCACTTTGAACTATTTAAATTCTTTAAAATTACCGATTTGGTAAATTATTGCATTTTATTATTTCGGTTTTACTATGATCTCTATAATCAGTGATAATTGCTACAAACAAACAATACGGGTCTTAACTCGTCTTAATTTAATATTCTGTTTGATCTCAGTATAGACCATGTTCTCATGTTAATTAACTATACAACTGTACAAAACTATACAAAAACTTATCAGAATACCGTAAATTTAAATTAATTATAGAATCAACGCGAATTTTTAAACACACAATTTTAATTTTAATTTACAAAATAGTAAAGTAACAAAATAATAAAAGTATACATATATTTAAAGCAGTACAGTAATAAATAGTTGATTCATGTACTAATCGTTTGATAGCATGAAAAACTGTCAGCAGACATCGGTAAAATAATTAGCAATATTCAAAATAATATAACTTTGTCATTTATAGACGGAATTTAGTAATTTTTAACTCTAAATAAAGTGCACAACATAAGCTTTAAGAATATATAAACAAAATTATTATCGGTAAAGTACTTCATAAAAATATTTTGGGGGCCAGGTGGTCCGAACCAAAATATCGCGGCTAAAAAAAATAGATTTCACATGTATATGTACAGCGACTTATAACTTTGCCAATTTTTATACGATTTAAATTATTCTTACAGTTTTAGAAAGAAGTTATCTTCAGCTAAATAAATATATAAAGTTATTACAGATCAAAGCTGTATTAAATAATTCCGAGAGGGGGCCAGGTATATATCTTGTGAAAGAACTCGATTACAGCGTCTGTGATTACTCCTGGAAGTTCTTCGTACCGGTGAGTGTTGTTAAACGGTTTTCTTTCAACGATCACGTTGCATATTTATGCGAGAGTCGTCGCAGATAGATATTTCCCACTACCCTACCATGTACATAGAAAATGCATTGCTTAGGTCAGATCGAAGTCGACCTACTTTCAAACGTGTTTAACGTTTCGCTGATGCGATATAAAGTACACATTGAAGAAATCAGTGTTGTGGCTATTTGTTATAATATGTACCCTATTGATTCGAATCGGAATGACGATGCTGTGACCAAAAATACAAGCACAGCAAGGCTTTAAGCGAGGTCTATAGCTGTTTTTATCAGTTTTTATTAAAGAGTCAGAGACCTTTATATGGTATAGAGAGTATGTATTTTTTTTATTTATTTTTTTCATTGAAAACCAAGTAGAACAGTTTATTGAAAACATATTTAAGGGGGGTAGTAGAGAAACAGGTGGGAAGGGGGTAGTAGAGAGGGGGAGGGGGTAGTAGAGGGGGGTAGGGTGTGGGCGGGGTAGGGTACGCGCCGTCTGCCTGTGATAAAAAACGCACTAATTTTCTGTTTCTGTGGAATACAGTGAAGGGTCTGTTACGGCTTATAACACCGGATGGGAGTGCGCTGTCCTAGTTAATTAGTAGCACTTCGGGAGGGCCGATTTAAAACCTTCAACTGTCTGCGTGGACCACTTTATTTTCACTGTGCTAGTTAATTAGTAGCACTTCGTGAGGGCCGATTTAAAACCCTCAACTGTCTCTGCGTGGACCACTTTATTTTCCAGGTGGTTCCAATGTTCAGGCGTTTTCACGAAAAATGAATGTCTGAACTGCTTAGTTTTGAAGATATTAATTTTAAAGCCTCTATCGTTATTTACAAATTGTTTATATAATATGTTGTCTGTGACAAAATCAGTATTTTTTGTTAATGTAATATGTCTTTGATTCCTCGCATGTTGAATATATTCCTCTAGTGACAAAGTCTTGGTATTGTTTTGCCCCGACAGTTCGCTTTGGTCTCTGCCTTTTGAGATAGTGCTCTATATTAATGGCCGGCACGTGCCCCTCCACCACCTAGTACAGGAGTGTCAGCCTCTGATGTCGCCGTCTGTCTTGTAGTGGCGGGAGTTGGAGGTTCTTTAACATGTTGGTGACACAACCTTCATCCCTGGATTTGTAGTCTCCTGTTACGAATCTTGCAGCCGACCTCTGGATTCGTTAGAGTCAGTCAATATCGCATTTTAGGAATGGGTCCCAGATGCTGCAGGCATATTCAAGTTTCGACCTGACAAGTGCTAGGTAGGCATTTTTTCTGCAAGATTGTGGGCAGTGTCTTAGGTTTCTGCGTAGAAATTCTAGTGTGGAGTTTGCCTTTTTGCTGATGTTTGTGATATGGGAATTCCAAGTTAGGTCCTCTGAGAAAGTAACACCCAGGTAGGGGTTATCTTGGACTTGCTAAAGAATATTGCCATTGATGTTGTAGAAATGCGAAGATTTGTTTTTGATGCTGAGCAGGTAACATTTCTTGGTGTTAAATTGCATACCCCACTCGACTGCCCATGTATGTAGGTTGTCCAAGTCCTGTTGTAGGATTAGATGATCTTGCTGTGACTTGATGTGTCTATATAGCAAACAGTCATCCGCGAACAGCCTAATATGCGACTTGACGCGTTTTGGCATGAAATTGATGTGGCACAGGAACAGCAAGGGTCCGAGCACAGTACCCTGTGGAACACCGGAGTCAACATCCACCTGGCGTGATTTAACACCTTCTACTACCACACTCATCTTACGTTGTGTTAGGAAGTGCTCAATCCAATTGAGTAGAGGTCCTCTGATGTCATATGATTCCATTTTGTGCAGTAGTTTCTTGTGAGGTACTGTGTCGAACGCCTTGCTGAAGTCTAGTATCACTGTGTCCACTTGTCCGTTCTTGTCCGCATATGACAGCATGTCATGGGCTGTGACTACTAGCTGCGTTTCACAAGAGTAGCCGGACCGGACGCCATGGTTGAGTGATGTCAGGACTTTATGTCTATCAAGGTGGTTCAGAATGTGGTGGGAGATGATGTGCTCGAGTAATTTCGAAAGGACGCAAGTCAATGAGACCGGTCTGTAATTTTCCGGAGTGTGACGATCACCTTTCTTAAAGACTGGTGCTACATATGCGTCTCTCCAATCTTTAGGGAGTTGTCCTTCATCGACCGAGCATTGGAATATTGCTCCGGCCCCTGGTGCAGCTTCGGTGGCGCATTCCTGTAGTACACGGTTTGGGAGCTCATCCGGGCCTGCAGCTTTGTTGACTTTCATATTTTTCAACAATTTGAGGACCCCTTCTTCTCCTATGTGTAGGTGTGGGATGTCTTCCTGAATGTGGGTAGAACCGTTTGGCATAGCAGGGTCGTTGTCTTTAGTAAATACAGACTGGAATTGGTTCACCAGGATGTCGGCTTTTCCTGCACTATCACTGATCAACTGGCCATTGTTCTTTATTCATAGTAGCCAGGTAGATCAGTCAAAGTAGCAGGGAGAAATCCCCGCCTCTTAATGACACCCCTGGTAGAGTCGTCATTTGAGGAGTGGAGACTTGCTTTAGTGGCACGGGGATATGGGAAAAAGAAACGCGCAATAAAGGGAACACTGCCTGGAACAACAAGGAACACCCCCACCCATAATTAATGGAACCCAGTAGTTAGAATATGTCTGTGAAAATTCCTTAAACAGGTCTTAACGTTATATTGATATACGGTATTTAAATACATATATTTAAAACTGAAAATAAAAAGAAGAAGTTATTTATATATGTGGATTAACCTAGTAAGTGACAGTGAAGTTATTAATAATATGTGTGGATTAACACTGAAAGTCAGTGACGGTGAAATCATTTGTACAGACGGAATTATGCTGAAAGAGACAGTGACATTGTTTATCACTGCGACTTGATACTAAAAGGGATGTTGAATTTGTTTATTTAGTGGGATTTAAACAAAAAGAGACAGTGAAATTATTTATACATATAGATTTATCCAGAAATTGACAGTGAAGATTCTAAACATGCGGATTTACGCTGAAAGCGACAGTGACGTTGTTATGTGGATTTACACTGAAGGATCAGCAACGTCATTTATAAATGTGGATTTTTATATATATTTTAGGAACATAACCCATACCGTCGCAAGCGTGGTTTTTTTAAATTGAGAAAAAATGCAGTTTTTCGTTTTATAATTCTATCTTTGATACTGTTTACAGTAAATAATGTCAACCCATGCATTTAAAAGCATTCTTATATTTTTCTTTTTCATTTTTTTCTTTCTATTGACTATTTTTTTCTAAAATTGATAAGTGAAGTTACTATATATGCAAATTTATCCTGAAATTAACAGAGAAGTCCATGAATTCACCTGAAATTAACACTGAAGTTACTATATATGCAAATTTTTACCCTGAAATTAACACTGAAGTTAATATATATATATGCGGTGAATTTACCCTGGAAATATTAAACAGTGAAGTTATTATATGCAAATTCAACCTGAAATTAACAGTGACGTTATAATATGTGGATTTACACTGGAAGAGACGGTGACATCATTTATTTGTTGATTTAGGCTGAAAGAAACGGTGACATCATTTATATACGTGGATTTACGCTGAAAAGACGGTGACGTAATTTATTACGTGGATTTACTCTGAAAGGGACGGTGACGTGATTTATATACGTGGATTTACGCTGAAAGAGACCATGACATCATTTATATACGTGGATTTACGCTGAAAGAGACCGTGATGGTTTATATATACTATATGCACCTAATTAATTCTGTTTAAATTGTACAAAACAAATGAACGGGACAGTCACTAATTTTTTTTAATGCTGCCTACAGATACATCGTATGATACATATCTAGTAGAAGGTTTAAAGCAGAGGAAATTATTTTAGTATTTATTGCAACAGGTTACACATTTTATATAACCATACCTAGAAGTTACTGGGCCCAAAAAAAATTAAGAAAGGTTACATCTGAATCTGGGAGCAGTGCCATAAATGTTTAATGTGCTGAGAAGGTTGATTTCGATTTACTGCATCCGTGGCTTGTATGGTTTGAAACCTCGCCTCTCTCACTGCGAGTTTGAATAAATAAGAAAGTGTGTCCTTTCAGATGGGCAGAAGGTATACACTACTATTTCTACCCAGGAAAAAGTGGTGTGCCCCCACCATGGATGATATCGATCATCATATATGGCCTAACATGTGCTAAAAATGACGTAAATCATTCAAACAACCAGCCAACCGTTTTACTGAACCACCAGGTTCATGTTGATGACCCTCATCTTACAGATGTTGCCAGCTATCCGTCAGATGACTCCCATCAGCCAACTCACATCTAAATCATTTCATGCTTAAATGTTATATTAATTGCATATATAAAATTATGTATTTATTAGGCACATATTTATATTTGCTTTATATTATAAGCACAACAAATGGGCGTCAGGGTTGTCATTAGTAGCCAATTGCCGATCAAAATTATCGGTTAAAATGGTGTTATCATCAGTTAGTTTTGCCTTAACTTGTATTTGAAATATGTGACATTAACTTCGTGTATGATATCCCTCGTCAAATTGTTTGGAATTCAATATGAATCCCTATTGCCAGGGCTAAATCTAGTTTACGGTAACTACTTTGCTGTGAAATTAGGAACTTCAGTTTAATTTTTTAGTTCATTTGCTCTTAGTACAAACATGTACCATTTCTATGGTGTAATCGGTAAACACGTCTATCCTTTTAGGGTAGAAGACCCAGGTTCAAATCCTGGTGGGAGTAAAAATTTGTTTGGAAAAAGAGCTGGATTGAACATTTTTTTAAGTATTTCTAAATTTTGAGTTTAATTCAATGTAATCAAATTCAATTTAAACAATCGAATATCATAAGTTACAGCATGTCTGGAAACGACCACGAGGGAAAGAAGCTATTACAAGACAATGGCCCATTTAGCAATAAAATCTTTCATGAGGCCCTCTTTTCTTCTTTGAAAGCCGTTTCCCTCTTTTGGTTTTGCAATAATGAGCCTCTTCTAAAATATTTTACCTAATATTGTAATGCATTGAATGCTCTTAGAAAACAGTGGCCCAGTTAGTAAAATTATCTTCCATGAGGCCCTCTTTTCAATTCATTATCTTTAAGGCACTATTATATTACCCTTTGGTCTTAAAATGAAAAACAATGTTATTTTGCTACAATAATAGGTCTTTTTTAAATATGTTTACCATATATTTACAAAAATCTTCCCTGAGGCCCTCTTTTGTCCATATTCTTCTCTTTTTGTGCTATGACCTTTGCCCTTTAAATCTTGGTAGCCAAACAGAGACTAATGAGTGGTCGTTTTAGCGCAGGATGAAACCTAACATGTGATGTCGACCAGTTTTTAAGACGTTTACACATCCATAAGCTCTTCTAACTACATTCTTTTCTTTCACGACTGTTATTATATTTATTATCTCAATTTAACCGGGTGTGTCTTTAATTGAAATGTTGAAAAATACTAGCTCCGTCGTTTTAATGGGCGCTTCAGAGAGCTGAGATCAATGCCAAGAATGGAAGTTTATAACAATTATGTAAATATATATCCATTTTTAGATATCATACAGTAGCTTTTTTCACTTTTAATCTTCATTATTGTGATCTTTATTTTTTCATATTGACTACTGTTCGCATTTAGGCAAAATAAAAAAAAAGTTAAAAAATAAAAAGACAAAAAATGTGAAATACGGTATACAAAATGCAAAGTCTTATTATGAAGGACTAGTGCTAGGTTATGGGGAAAAAAACAATAATAAATCTATGAATTGAATTGAAACGAATGTTTTTAACGGCTCATCAACACAGTATAGGTTATTTAGAGCTGCCCCAGAGAGAGGGGGAGGATACATAGGAATCCGAGAACCGTGCCCTACTCTTATTATCAAATAGATTCCTATGGTTCTTTAACGTGCTCGGAGGATAGACCGATACACGGTACTGCCCGGTTTACGTCCCCATCCGTCGGACGAGGCTAACAAAAAGTGTCTTGGTCAAGAACACACCGACGAAACTCAGTGGCGCCACGGAGGATTGAACCCGGGGCCTCCGGTTACAAATCTGCCGCACTACCGACTGCGCCATGCCAGCCCTAAAGAAAATATATTTTGTTTCAAAACCCGGTGTAAAACCCCCATTGTCAATACATACAGACTTGCTTTACACAGATAATTTTAATGTTATAGTATCAAAAATACACATTGTTTCATGCTACACTGATTTTTTCTCATATTTTGTTTTTGGAAAGAGAAAAAAAAACATACTGTGTAAAATATCTGTATATAAATCCATTATCAAAGGACAATGTTTTAGGATAGTTTTAAAGGATTAATATACACAACTTCCAAAATTATTATTTTTTCTATAAAAAACAAGAAGGTTGATTAAGGAAGATCAAGATATAAGCAAGGGTATGTTATTTCTAATTAGTAAGCCAAGCTTTGCATGTCCCAGAATGAAAACATTAAGTTTATTTGCTACAGTTTGATACTGGAAAAATCAACAAAGTAAATTGTCTCTATACTAGCAAGGTATTGACTCCAAATGGTTTCAAACGTATTCATTTTTTAAAAGTTTTTATATGCGATTAGTTTCTCAACTTTGTACAAAGATATTATATACGTTTTAAAAAGTTTAAGCTGTGGCATTTGACGTTGCGTCTTTTTTCGATAAATGTAAAGTTTTGCTTGCATGATGATTTTGCTCAAAACAGTATTAAATTTACTATTTCCAAATAAAAATATCTGTTTCTGTTAAAGTTACGAATGCTGTTTTGCATTTTTCTGTAAGATAAGTTTGAAGTTTTGACCAGAATTCTTTTACTGTTCCACAGTTCCAAAACAGATGTTGGATAGTTTCAGGTGTATTTTTGTAAAAGCTGCACATATCGTTATTATTAATATTCATTTTAGGCAAAAAGGTAATTTGTTCCAAATATCCTATGGTTGATTCTAAATTGAACCAAGGTAACTTAGGATCTTTTGTTATTTTATAAGGTAAGGCATATAATCTTTCAAATTCAAAGTTTGGAACACTAACTACTTCATTTTTCTATTTACTTAATGCTTTGGGATATACATTATTTCTAATCATGATGTCATATATGTTTCGACAGCCTTTCTCATTTTGTAGAATTAAGGATAGGATTAGTGGACGAATAGGGTTTGGCTGTTACAGGCTAGATGCACAATATTCAGGTTTGCCAAATAATTCCTGACAGCAGTTATAAGACCTTCATATTCAAGAAAATTGGACTGTATATTATAGTGTTCATTCAATTCTATGTATGAATAAAGATTTCCATTTTTGTTTAAAATGTCATTGATAAAAGTTATTCCTCATGTAAACCATCTTTTGTAAAACACACTAGAGCCTCCGATTGAAATTTAAACATTTTAAAAATGTTTGATGCTTCAAGAAGCCCTTATAAAATAAATACATTAGATGTAATCATTGATCACATAGTAATAGTGTTAAATAAACTATTTTCATATTGTTTATATTAAATATATGATATCTGGAATGTTTTCACTAGATGATATATGTATAAGATCTATATCTTGCAATAAACTAACCCTCATGTCAAAGGTGTACCCTAATGTCTGTGGATTGGAGAAAAAATATATACTTGCAGACCATATAAGCGTAATTTAACAATATATCAAGTACCTTGGACGCCATGGACGTCAGTATGGACTTCATGAGTCATATCTTTCTTTGTTTAGAGTTTTATTAATTGATTTACTGAGTTGATATATGCATGCAGCTGACATATCACTCTCGACTGACAAAACGGTAAACAAACACTCCCATAATATGATATAATCATAATTACAATGTCTCTTCCTCCTCTCCCTTCAATTCAACCGTAATATTAAAGTATATATTTGGAAAACTCAACAAATGCTTCCAAACTGTCAGTCATTATATGGATCGAACTGTTTGGGACCGAACGAACTGTTTGGGTCCGAAACGTCTTGATTTCAACTACGGGATTTATTTTGTTAAAAAGTATAATTTATCGGTCATAGCGATAACATATCAAGAAATTGATCAAAATCACTCACTAATCTGCAATATTTTCATCAATATAACATTATATAGAAGAGCACTATTTTGCGGAGAGCTACAATCGAAAACCGAACCAAATGCTGCATTTTGATGCAAAAAACCATTGAGCGGCACCCAATACTCTCCGAGCCACTATTCCCGAGTACGGAAATTGGCGAAGAGTTCCGATTGACATTGATGTCGTCACATCGTGATCCCGAAAAATGACGAGATTGGTCGAGTTTTCACGATTGTGTTTTTCTTTGTTGTAAACAGAGACATTATAAAATTATTGCCTTTTAGTGAGGTCGATATATAGAGTTTAATTAACATTGTTGAAGTGATACGGGAAATAATTGCCGAGTGAGAAAAATTCTTGCGATATATATGGGCATTTCAGCTACCTACATTCAACAATTATGTTTCTGTTATTTTCGGCAATCTGGTGTAGTCGAGATACTGAGATTGAACTACTTACGTCATAATGCAGAACATTAGGACGTCATTTGTTCAATCTCAATATCTCAATTGATCAGATTGCCGAAAATAACAGAAACATAATTTTTGAATGTAACCCGGATATCCAGACAAATGACTAGTAGATTTAAATTGCACTTTTGTGAATTTTGACTTTGATATCTCGGTGAGTTGACAAGGGATCGTAGAAATATAGGTATTGTTGGGTAGGAAATTGTTTTGAACGTCTGCTTGACCTCTGAAAAGGAACACCAAAATTGCATGTCCTTTATTAACAATAATAATAGAAGGTAATAATCAAACGATGCAATTTCCTGTGGTTTGGTGAATTTTCAATTTTTAGGGATTATTTTACCTTGTTTGTCGTCTTGCTTGGCGGCGTCTGTAGTCACATCGGTAGTCACACTTTTCGTTTTCGAAAAATAACGTCAGTTAGGAATGAGATATTGGAACGAAACTTGATCTAGTTATCTTATATGCAAGGAATATCGGTATTGCATTTTAGGTCACTGGGGTCAAGGTCAAGGTCGCTGTTATACTAAAAATAAAAAAGGGTTTCCGGACAATAATTTCAGTAAGGAATGAGATATTGGAACTAAAAATAGAAAATTACTTTCCAGATGATAACTTCAGTTAGGAATGAGATATTCGAACACACCTTTTTGGGTAGATTGCTTATTTGGAAAGGAAGCTTAGTATTGTATTTGAGGTCAAGGTGGCTGTTACTAAAAATAAAACAAGAAATGTCACTGTAAGTAACAAATTCCCCCGAAGTGGTGTTGATCTTTCACCTCTAAGTATGACCTTGAACTTGGAGCCACGGACATGGATTTTGCGCGCCACACGTCGTCTTGTTGTGGTGAGCACTTGTGCCAAGTTACTTGAAAGTCCGTCCCGGAATGTCAGAGTTATTGACCGGACACGATTGGACGGACGAACAAACTGACGGACTGACGGACGGACAGACGGACTTGTGCCAAGTTTAAAATCTGTCCACGAATGTCAGAGTTATTAACCGGACATATAAGCACTTATTTTTGACCTTTTGACCTCTAAGTGTGACCTTGACCTTGAAGACGCGGACTTGGGTTTTGCACGTGACACGTCGTCTTGTTGTGGTAAGCACTTGTGCCAAGTTACTTGAAAGTCAGTCCCGGAATGTCAGAGTTATTGACCGGACACGATTGGACGGACGAACGAACGGACGGACTGACGGACGGACAGACTGATGGACGGTGCGACAACTATATGCCGCCCTTCGGGGGCATAAAAATGGTTTCCGACAAATAACTAGTTAGGAATAATATATTGCAAAACAACGTGTTGTGTAGGTAGCTTATATGGAAAAGAAGCTTGGACTGCATTTGAGGTCACTGGGATCAAGGTCAAGGTCGCTGTTACTAAAAAAGAAAAAATGTTTGCGGTCAATAACTTTAGTTAGGAATAAGATTGAAGAGTTGTGTATGTAGCTTATGTGGAAAAAAAGATTGGGATTGCATTTGAGGTCACTTGGTTCAAGGTTAATGTCACTGTTATTAGAATAGAAAAAATGGTTTACGGACAATAACTCCAGTTAGGAATTAGATATTGTATACAACTTGCTGTGTAGGTAAAGTGTATGTAAAGAAAGCATTGCGGTCATTGGAGTGAAGGTCAATGTCGCTTCACTAAAAATAAAAATAAATGGCTTCAGGCCAATTACGAGTTTTTAGTTAGGAATGAGATACTGCAACTTGAATATAGTTTAAAACAATTGTATTTAAGTGGGTCTTTCAAATATATACATATGTTGCGTACAAAGTCAGCCCTGTACCACAACGCAAACAATCGTGTTCAAATGTGTTGGTTAAGAACGACGATTGGTTGTAATGTTAATGATATAGAGCTGTGTTTTAGTGTCACAAACATGATATTATTGTCATTCCAGCCCTGCAGGATTGGCCGTCAATCGGTACGGAATAATACAAGAATAGCACAACATATGATAAACTGATCTTGTGCGCACTCACAATTTATTCGTGGTTTTATCAAGTAAGATTGCACTTTTTATTATGGTTCCGTCAGACATCCTTAGACTTATAATTAAGGAACGATCGTCTTATATTAAGACTTTGAACATCATACTTTTTATTGCACACATACGTTCTTTATGACGTTATTTCGGGTAATATGTATTACAAGCATTTAATTATTTTTTTTTTAATGTATGTGATTTTTAGCGGAATTTACGGTCAGTGAAATGTGTATGGATGTTAAAATTTATTTCTGAAGTAATTTATATAAATACTAAGTTCATTTAAATTGAAGGATATTAATTTACAATAGCAAATACTGATTGTCTTAATATTCCAAAGGATGGTGTAAAGTGTTCAATTAAAGTTACACGGGTAACAAAGGCCACATATTTCACACCCGATTACTGGCAGCCGTAGGCACAGTTCGGCAGCCGTAGGTACAGTTCCCGGTAAAACAAAAACAAGTTTCAAAAGGGTAAATAAATCTAGTTTTATGACTTGTTAGCCTTAAACTATTACAAACGTGAATCGGCCATTTTAATTTGGAAGGTATGTTGTGTATGTCACCTGATTCCCGTGAAAGTTGAACCTATATTATGCGAGTTACGGTAGGTTAAATGTTGAAATTAAGCTAAAAAAAAATGTGATTGTAGAAAGTTAGAGACCTGGTACTCGGTAAATAGTCAAGTTTAAGAGATTTCAGACATACTGCCATAAAATATAATCTTTCCTGAATAAATAGTCCAAATTTTAGCACACAGAACATTTTATTAAAATAATTGTGGGTTTTTAAACACGACCGGGTATTGAAAAATGGCAGGAGTATGGTACAGGTCCATTATTTATTGGCAGGTAGCTAGTACAGTTCCAAAAAATAGCAGGCGTATGGTACAGTTCCAAAAACATTGGACGCTAAAGTATTTTCTCCTTTGGTATAGTGGTGTAATTTCGAAAACACTAATGAAGAAGTACTGTATATAGAATTATATACACCTTCGGTCCTTCTATACACGTTTAAGAAAACCCACCAACCGTAGGGAAACGTGAATATAGGCTCGTTTGAACCTTCATTCCGACGGTACAGTACAGAGAAATACACGTTTTAATAACAATCGTATGTTGTGCTGAGTTACGTCCCCTTTTTATAATTCACCATTTATGATAGCAGTCATTTGGTATTTAGATGTTTTTGAATAGATTGCTTACTTTGAATTATTGCATAGTTGAACACATCACATTAATTACGTTTTAAGGTCACTCTGTGTAACTTAATGTATCTGAATCAAACGTCTACTGATATATAGGACACGCATTTAAACCAATAATGTAGTCGCTCAAAAGATACCCATGGTAACGTAAAATACACTTTATGCTTACTTAAAGAGCAATAACAGAGCTTTACAAAAATGTCATCATTAACCAAACATTTAATTATGACCATTTAAAGTTTGCCTAATGAGCATGTTTAAGATCAAATGTAAGCTAATTAGGTACACTTAAAGTGGTCACACCATTCTGATCTTGCCGATAAGGACACTTTTGGGAAATTCAGACACTAAATTTTTATTTAGACAATATACATGTACTAGTATTTCGTCCCACCAAAGCAATAAAAGTTTGAATGTCTGCATGTGTCAACTTTGAACTTTCGTGGGTATCTGCGCTATATCCGTTACAATTTGATATCAACTTTAAATAGTGTCCTATGATTATTACTTTTCGAATTAAGTACACTTTTGAGCGACTACATTATTGATTTATATGCGTGTCCTATATATCAGTAGACATTTGATTCAGATACATTAAGTTACATAGAGTGGCCTTAAAACGTAATTAATGTGATGTGTTCAACTATGCAATAATTAAAATTAAGCAATCTATTCCAAAACATCTAAATACCAACGCCTGTTATCATAAATGGTGAAGTTACAAAGGGACGTAACTCAGCACAACATACGATTGTTATTAAAACGTGTCTTTCTCTGTACTGTACCGTCGGAATGAAGGTTCAAACGAGCCTATATTCACGTTTCCCTACGGTTGGTGGGTTTTCTTAAACGTTTATGGAAGGACCGAAGATGTATATAATTCTATAAACAGTACTTCTTCATTAGTGTTTTCGAAATTACACCACTATACCAAAGGAGAAAAGACTTTAGCGTCCGATGTTTTTGGAACTGTACCATACGCCTGCCATTTGTCGGAACTGTACAAGCTACCTGCCAATAAATAATGGAACTGTACCATACTCCTGCCATTTTTCAATACCCGGTCGTGTTTAAAAACCCACAATTATTTTAATAAAATGTTCTGCGGGCTAAAATTTGGACTGTTTATTCAGAAAAGATTATATTTTATGGCAGTATGTCTGAAATCTCTTAAACTTGACTATTTACCGAGTACCAGGTGTCTAACTTTCTACAATCACATTTTTTAGCTTAATTTCAACATTTAACCTACCGTAACTCGCATAATATAAGTTCAAATTTCACGGGAATCAGGTGACATACACAACGTTCCTTGCAAATTAAAATGGCCGATTCACTTTTCTAATAGCTTAAGGCTAACAAGTCATAAAACTAGATTTATTTACCCTTTTGAAACTTGTTTTTTTCTACCGGGAACTGTGCCTACGGCTGCCGGTAATCGGGTGTGTATTTTAATACCGGATATGTCCGACCATTTTACCGTTCCTAGGCAATCCTCCCACGTCACGTTATTCCACCAAGATAACGTCACTTGTAGCTCTAGCTGAGTGTTATCTTGCTGGTGACATATATGGATGAATTCCTAGGAACGGTAAAACGGCTGGACGTACCCGGTATTAAGATGTGTGACTTTTGTTTTCTACCCGTGTTACTTTAAATGAAAACTATACACCATGTTAAGGAATTTTGAGACAATCAGTGTTTGCAATTGTTAATTAATATCCCTCAATATCAAAATATTGACTTATTATTATAAATTACTTAAGCAATAAAATTTAACATCTATATAATCTACTGGTGCGTTCTCATTGACCGTCAGTATATTTTAATCGGTCTATATAACATTAACCATACTTGACATACACTATCTTCCATTTTAGAGTTACATCGTGAACGAATAAACCAGTAACAATCCGGCACGTGACATACGAATTTGGACACCACTTATTTCTTGTTGACATATATAATCATGATAATCTATAAAAATAATATATGTAAAAACTCCGTGAACTTGAATACGGAGACAGTTTAAAGCTTAGAATATTGTGTTGTTGTAACACACACACGTGCTCAGTTACAATTTTTTTGTCTATAGCTCTTTGTGAATCGAAAAAAATAAAGTAACCTCCAGGATAATAAAAAGTAATGTTCATCAACAAAAAATGGTTCTCTAAAACAAATTAAATTAAATTGGGTTTTACTACCCGTTAAAACATCATCTTAGGTTATATTGGGACAGCAGCATCAGAGGGAGAAAAGATAAAGGATGACGTTTGTCCTCAGACATGCCTTCACCAGGGAGCGAACCCACGCGGAGATGGTCTGTGCCTCTACGCCTTATCCACTGAGCTACCGAGGCTGGTTAAAACAAAGCAACCTCAACATTAAGTAATCGGATTTTAAGAATTGGGGATTGCGTCAGTTGCTTTCCTGCTGTTCAGTTCTAATTAGACGGGAATGTAATTTTAAGGCGGGAAATGTGACCTCTACCCAGGATATTAAAGTGTACATGCAATAGAATGTCAGTCACGCATAATGCAAAAAAGCGTGTCATCAAACTTCTGCTGTTCGAAATTCGCAAGAAACACGTCAGTTTTTGAGAGAAATTGTATTAACCACATAGGTTGAGACCATTAGAAATATATGAGTTCAGGTGGTTGATTAGCTTAACATTCGGACAGTTTGAAACAAGAAAACAAGTATTACAAATACGATGCCGATATAGAACTCGAGCCAGTCATTTTAGCCACGTATTGTACAACAAATCGTGGGTGGTACTTTGTTCTTCGCAATAATTCTATCAGCTTACATATAAAAAAAAATGCGTATCCGTCATAGCATTTTAATTCCAGTCGTAAGGTAAAACAAATCTGAGCTTGAGTTAAGAGCATGAAACTTTGAACAATGATAAATATTTATTCACTATTTGTTATATCGGACTAATTCATGTGTTTCCAATATGGCCGCCAAATCCCAGATGGGTACCAAATATAGATGAAATTAAAATATAAAACCAAACTTTTAAATATTCAGTGCCACAACTTGACACAATCATAGCAATACAGCACTGTTTGGATATAGGCACACTCATTTGTTTCCATTGTAGTAGCAACATCTCCAAGGAGAGGAAGTTTTTAAGAATTTGTTATCGGCATCAATTATATTAAATATGTATTGTAATATATATGCTGTAAAAATGCTGAAATAAAATATGTTTAAACCAGCATTAAACATAGCTGCCAAAATAAATTAAATTAAATAATTAAAAGTTTTCACAATTATGGTCACAAATTGGCACCATCGTGATACATGACTTGTTTCCATATGATGGCACTTATTTGTCCCCAAAAAACGTTATGTAAACTGGTCGATTCAATCCAACAACTTAAAATAAAAGACAATTTTGACTTGTTTCGCAATGTCGAATGACTTGTCTTGAACATATTGTGATTTACCTGCACTTATGGAGTCCATTTTGTCTTGAACATATTGCGATTTACCTGCACTTATGGAGTCCGTTTTGTCTTGAACATGTTGTGATTTACCTGCACTTATGGAAATATTAGAACAAGAAGCTATATCTTGGCAAGCATTCAACATGTCTTCATCCAATAAACTCGTGTAAACTCGTGTCTTCATCAAATAAACTCGTGTCTTCATCAAATAAACTCGTGTCTTCATAAAATAAACTCGTGTAAACTCGTGTCTTCATCAAATAAACTCGTGTCTTCATCAAATAAACTCGTGTCTTCATCAAATAAACTCGTGTCTTCATCTAATAAACTCGTGTCTTCACCTAATAAACTCGTGTCTTCATCTTATAAACTCGTGTCTTCATCAAATAAACACGTGTCTTCATCAAATAAACTCGTGTCTTCATCTAATAAACTCGTGTCTTCATCTAATAAACTCGTATATTCATCAAATAAACTCGTGTCTTCATCAAATAAACACGTGTCTTCATCTAATAAACTCGTATATTCATCAAATAAACTCGTGTCTTCATCAAATAAACTCGTGTCTTCATCAAATAAACACGTGTCTTCATCAAATAAACTCGTGTCTTCATCAACTAAACTCGTGTCTTCATCAAATAAACTCGTGTCTTTATCAAATAAACTCGTGTGGCTTTGTTTTGCACCATTGAGTGTTGATAGCATACATATTGCCATCTGTCTTTTATAAACAATAAGGAAATCAATAAAACTGAAAAATATTTTTTTTTTCTTTTAAAAGAAAGTCTAAGTTGTTTAAACCACAATACAGTAACTTAAAATTCAGGGAAAAGAATGAAATGATTTCTCTGTTTCTAAGTTCGATTAACTTATTCCAAGTAAAAAAAGCTAAATAAACCAGTGCGTATGCAGTTCTGAACAAATGCACTATTTCTCTTTAAACTGCTTATTTCTATCATGGATCCGTCTATTAGTATGTAATTCATTATTCATCTTTAGACTTATGTTTAGGATAAGTGTAAAAACTATTCATTTGAAATGTATACCATAATACGCTGTTTTGTGTTTTTAAAATGCAGGTCTCCTTCAAGGCAGCATATAAATGAGCTCAGAATGGTTCGAATGAAGACGGTCCTTTTAGTAAGTAAACGTCTCAGACTTCCGTAATTTATTTACTTTCCACTTAACCGACTACAAAGCAGTAGTGTTATTACTTACTGGGCCCAATATGTGTTTCTTTAAAGTAGAATATCGCTTAAGCCCAGTGCTAGGAAGCGTGAGAGGTATTGCACTTTGGATTACCCATCATGAACAGACTCAATAAAGTCTGCTACTTTTATCTCTTGTTTGTGTTTGTTGCTTCCAAGGGATCCACTTTTCAGTATTCATTGACATTTACACTAACGTTTGTTTGGTGATGTGTGGCGGCCATAAAACATCGTCCCGACTACAAATCAGTAGTGTTATTACTTACTGGTACTTCGGGATCATCGAGCCCAATCTGTGTGGCTTTAAAGTAGAATATCGCTTAAGCCTGTGCTAGGAGGCGTGAGATGTGTTGCACTTTACACTACCCCTCAAGGACAGACTCAATAAAACCGAGTCTGCTACTTTTAACGTGTGTTTGTGTTTGGGATTACCTTTTCAGTATTTATTTTATTTCACGTGTATAATCAGGCCTTGAATTCACCAATGATTCTTGAAAATTTTCTTAGACTTAATCCCAAGTATGAAAATGTCAATCACAAATGTTTCTATCAAGTTAAAGTATAAACGCTTTTAAGAAGCTATTATGTATGAATAGGATAACTACAATTAAATAAATAGCTATTTCATGATGTCTAAGTATAGGGGTTTATTCAAAGGCAAACACATAAAAATATCAAGACGTCTTTGTAAAACACATCAATATCTTGACTGTTTCTACAAAAAAAATAATCTTCTTTTCTTTTTACTATTTTCAATATTATTTGGCGGACATTTCGAAAATGGCGACAATTTTGAAGAAAAAAAAATTACCCAGGTTACATTTCAATCTTTTTAATGTTTATCAATGTCCTGAATGTGGTGTGTTTACAATATTAACTTTTGAAGAAATCAATTAATTATGAGCTTCATTAATTATTGATGAAATATTTGTCGGCGTTTTTTAAAAATCTGACGTGGGCCGATAATCAACTATGTTTAGTAGAATATTGTCTAGCATTGTGTCAAGTTTGGCGCTTTTGTCATAAAATGCTAAGTTTTATCAATATAGGTCAACAATATGCACCAATATAAGACTAGTTTGAGGAATGGTTGGTGAATTTCACGTGTGTAGATCCCGGTGTAATACTTTTTGGCGGTCAAATCAATTCGACGTTCTGTATTATTTGCTTCAGATGCTACCACGTGACGATTTGTTTGTAAACATGAAGATATATCATCGCCAATTTGAAAACTTGGACTATCGAGTTATTAATTATAAGAAAAAAAAGACATCCACTACCTGTTTTTGCCATATTGACACTTATCCCAAAATATCCCTTCAAAAAAACGTTTTATTATAAGTAATGCACTGGTCCACTGAGCTGAAAGGCTGCTCTTTGGTCGATTCGCAATACAAGAGTCACGTGATCAAAAACTTGCCACATACAACACTACACATTATACTCATGCGGGCTTCGTAACAAAGTGTCCTGTTTACAATTCCGGAAAAAAATCAGAACGTGTATGGAGCTTTTAATCATTTTCATCCATATTTGACAACCAAACCTCATTCTTATTTTATTGTTCATGTCCAGTGGTCCATGTTATGCAATTTATACAATGCGTTAATTGCATATACATACATATTTCAACAGCATGATTACATAAAACAGTTCGTGGTATAACGTAAGCAAAGATAACGTATTTGAGAAAACCAATCTCATTAAAATCAGACCCTTTATCACGCTACGATACTCTACACTACACGGATCTGACTACACTCCATTCGAGGTCACGTCAGATTGATCTTACGATTAGCCAATCAGATTTCAGCCTACAGAATTGCTCGGTATAGACTGCTTAATAGCGCATGTCGCGTTTCAGTAAAACGATGTGTAGCAGTCTACGCTCGGTAATTGAAAGAGACAAAGTCCGTAACTTTTAGCTTATAAAGCAAAAAATAATTGCGTTGAAAATCATAATACACATACCATTATTGAAAAAAATAAAGACAATATTGTTTGACGGAATTAAATAACGGTACACTTATTTTTTACCGATTCGTGGGATTCAACCCACACCTCGCGGATCAACAGTCGAACTCATTATCAACTGAGCTAAGCGGGCCAGATAAATTGTTGTTTACTATTTAGAGTACTAATCTCGAAATAATTTCGGTGGAATATATATTTTCAAAACACACATGGCAGCGACCATGCTTTTTTCCGTATCTTGATATAAAACATGCCTTTTAGTGCATTTCTTTGAATTTATCGTGCAATCCACAGCAATAACACACGAACACTATCTTTATTCGGATATAGATCAGTAGACTTAGATCTATGACAGTATGTTTTCGTTTGTTCAGGTCACTCGAATGTATCTGAAGTGCATATGAAACGCGCGATTTCATTGGTTGAATATAGTTGATCTTCCCATGAATATTGATTAGATGAAAGGTCGATCTGACGTGACCTACAAGGGAATGTGGTCAGATCCTATAGCGGAGAATATCAAAGAGTAATTAGGATATGATTTTAATGAGATTGTGAGAAAACAAATATATTGTAAATGCTATAAATGATAAATTATACAATATATATGTCCATTTCAGATATGTATGCTGTCTACAAAGTTAGTTTGACCAAACCATATCTGCTGAGTAGTGATCAGTGCTTGGCGCCGCAACCATGTTCCTGCTCATTATTTGGCAGTTATGTCCAGTGTAACAACACACATTTAGCATCAGTACCGGCATTTGTTCCGACGGACAATCATGTACCTACCCTGTGGATATATCATATAAAAAGCATCCACGCGAACGCATTCTTCAATGTCAACAGTGCAAATGCGACCGAAATAAGGCTTCTACCTTTTTCAAATAACATCAATTCCATTGAAATGAATGCCTTTACATGCATAGAAAATGCTATACATTACATGAGTTAGGTAACAACAACCTGACGACTATCCCAGCAGCTCTGGGAAAACTCACTGGTCTACAAACGCTGTACGTGAACAACAATCCTATCCAATCACTAGACCCGTCCACCATGTCCAGCATCGGTCACTCTGTTATATTTCGAATTAAGTCTAGACCACGTTACCGCTTGGCCAACGGAACTGGGTCTCTTACAGAAGTTAGACGCTCTAACTATAGACAAAGTGCCGTTTTCTCGACTCGATGATGACCCATTCCATGACTTAGAATCGACGCTTACAACACTAACAATAACAAACTCTAAATTAGAAAGTATTCCCTTAGCTGTCTGTCACCTGATACATCTGGAGGCTTTGAGGTTTAATAACAACTCAGAAGCCAAAGTGCCCATAGTTCAGTCATGTCACATGACGTCTGTAACCTCATTAATCTTGGAAAGTAACCAGCTGCACGAGTTTCCTGACGTATTTATTGCGTTTCCATCACTGACATATCTAAGCTTTGAAGACAATGAAATATGCTCGATCGCTGCTGATTCAATTCCTTCTAATTCTCACCTGACTTATCTAACCAGTTCATCAGTATACCGTCTGCTGTAAACAAATTAACACGTCTGACGGAGTTAAAGATGCCTAACAATAAACTGCATACCGTTGAAGACCATGATCTTGTCGGATTAAAGGCACTTCGCTATCTTACTCTGTACAGCAATCCTCTCGAGTCTATCTAACTACATTCCTTAAGTATAACACAAATCTGACTGAGCTCAAACTTGATGCAACACAGCTCGGAAAGATACCACTTGCAGTGATGTCGATTCCGAACTTGACAAGTCTGTATGTGAGGTCCCCCGGCAAACCGATTGAGTGCACGTGCATGAGCATGTCGTATCTTAAACCATGGAATGTCACACCAGTTACTATATATGGAAGATGTAAGTCAAGCAATGAAAACCTGAAAGATTACATGTTAAAGTCACTTCCACAATATGTCATACGACTAAACAAAAACAACTTGTGTGTCACCAATGCCGATGTCCATGATGTCGGAATAGAAAATACATATGGTATATTATATGTCTGATAGCAACTGTATTTGATATGTGACACTTTAAGGCAAAGTAATATAATTTATTGATTGTGAGAACTTTGAATTGATGATATTGATTTTATTATTTAGTGATTAAGAACTATGTATATGTAATAACGACAAACATGAAATAAAAGCTTTTGTGTGTGTCAGTGGGAGTTAATTTTCATTAAATGACATGCGATCACGTTCAGAGGAATTTAACAGAACGCAAGTATAGTGAACGGATGAGTAGGTTAACAGCGCTGTGTAACACCATTAATAGATGAGTAGGTTAACAGCGTTGTGTAACACCATTAACAGATGAGTAGGTTAACATCGTTGTGTAACACCATTGATAGATGAGTAGGTTAACAGCGTTGTGTAACACCTTTAACAGATGAGTAGGTTAACATCGTTGGGTAACATCATTAATAGATGAGTAGGTTAACAGCGTTGTGTAACACCATCAACAGATGAGTAGGTTAACATCATTGTGTAACACCATTAATAGATGAGTAGGTTAACATCGTTGTATAACACCATTAAAAGATGAGTATGTTAACATCGTTATGTAACATCACTAACAGATGAGTAGGTTAACAGTGTTGTGTATCACCATTAATAGATGAGTAGGTTAACATCGATGTGTAACAGATGAGTATGTTAACAGCGTTGTGTAACACCATTAATAGATGAGTAGGTTAACATCGTTGTGTTAAACCATTAATAGATGAGTAGGTTAACAGCGTTGTGTAACACCATTAATAGAAGAGTAGGTTAACATCGTTGTGTAACACCATTAATAGAAGAGTAGGTTAACATCGTTGTGTAACACCATTAATAGATGAGTAGGTTAACATTGTTGTGTAACACCATTAATGGATGAGTAGGTTAACAGCGTTGTGTAACACCATTAACAGATGAGAAGGTTAACAGCGTTGTGTAAAACCACTAATAGAAGAGTAGGTTAACATCGTTGTATAGCACCATTAATAGATGAGTAGGTTAACAGTGTTGTATAGCACCATTAATAGATGAGTAGGTTACTATTGTTGTGTAACACCATTAATAGATGAGTAGGTTAACAGCGGTGTGTAACACCATTAACAGATGAGTAGGTTAACAGCGTTGTGTAAAACCACTAATAGAAGAGTAGGTTAACATCGTTGTATAGCACCGTTAATAGTTGAGTAGGTTAACATCGTTGTGTAACACCATTTACATATGAGTAGGTTAACATCGTTGTGTAACACCATTAACAGATGAGTAGGTTAAAAGCGTTGTTGTTGTGTACCACCATTTACAGATGAGTAGGTTAACATCGTTGTGTAACACCATTAATAGATGAGTATGTTAACATCGTTGTGTAACACCATTAGTAGATGAGTAGGTTGACATTGTTGTGTAACACCATTAACAGATGAGTAGGTTAACATCATGTGCAACACCTTTAATAGATGAGTAGGTTAACGTCGTTGTGTAACACCATTATAGATGAGTAGGTTAACATCGTTGTGTAACACCATTAATTTAATATGGTAACAAAAAAGCAAAAAAGTTTAAAGGGAATGTAGACGATCTGTGAGAGTTAAAGTTGAACATTCAAATACAAGTAAAACTATCATAAAGTGTTTCAGTTCCATGTGGTGATTGTTTTATTTCATTTAAGCGGATATGCGGAAGAACATTTGATTCCTATAACTGTGAAGCACTTCCGTGGTTGAGAGGGTAAAAACGCTGCGTTTGAAACCTTCTCATCGCTCGCCGCTGCGGGTTCGAATCCCACTATGATTTCATCTTGTGAGAATGTGTCAATTCGTACGGATGGCAGAAGGTTTATAGTAGTGGTTCTACCAGGAATACGTTGGTGGCCCGCCTCCACCACAAATACATGCATAGCCTAAAAAGGCCGTTTTCCACCAATCAATCAATCAGTCAACCAATAATTGATCATAAAAGCCTAGTTTACACTGGATATGGTATAGGCGATATCGTTTTTCATGTTTTGTCAACATTTTTAATTTGCATATAAGATAACGAATCTCCATACTGTATCGTGACTAATCCGCTTTTAATCTATAACTTTCAAATCACTTAATTTACATCCCGTGATAGTAAACTATTTCTCAGTGATTCCGATGCGCAAAACGCGTATGGACCAAGACTGTAACACGTGTTGTAGCATTGCATTGTTGGATTGTTGTAAACACGTGAAGAAAATATTGCTATTTAAGGGTGAATTACCTGGATATTATTCACATTTTTAACAATGAAGATAACTAAAAAATGATAAAAATCAAAATCTTTGTCTTTCCTTCTTCATTTATTGTTTATGAAACATTTCGGTCTGGAAAACTTAGTTTAGTTTAATAATATTTTATTGCAGATATGTTACAATATATCGAAAGTTCATAAAACTCAATGTAAACATTAATGTGTATACTGGTGAATGACATATGTATATATTAGAATGTTGCACCTTTGCATAATACTCGATTACACATGTGTACAATTCCTTTGATACATCCCAGTAATAACTTGAGAGACACCCAAAAACATATGCACGTGTAATCGGAGAAATCATAAACTGTTGCATGTTTATGATAAAGATAATGAAACACAAACACATTTATAAACTCTTCAATAGCGCTTTGTTTGATACTTATTTCATGTATTACAAATCTGATAAAACCGTAGGATTATTTTATTGACCACTATTTATTTGAGGACAACACTCGCAATTATACGTGTACAATTAAATAACTTGTTTTCACTCTATTATGTTTTGGTAAAATACTTAGGATATGAGAATTCCCTTAAAAAGCTAACAGTTTCAAGTTCCTGCCAGGGTATCTATGGGCGGCCAAACCCATCAAAACATATAACTTACTTATGATGATGTCTCTTGTCTCACGATTTAACAAAACAACAGTCCATTCAATCACTTTTGTCTTTTAATTTAACGTCTTATTAAACCATGTAATGTACTTTTTCAGACCGTTCAATAAAAGTGTAAACCGTTTGATGAAAACACGAATCGTTTAATAATAGATGAAACCGTTTAATGAACTCATTTAACAAAAATCCAAACCACACAATAACATTTTTATAATGATGGAACATTTCAATGGGTATCACCTGGAACCATCTAATGACCATCGAAACCGTATAGTGTCTTTTGAAATAGTTAGTAAAAACACTGATCATACGACATGTTTTTTAAATAGTAAAACTCCATTTCATTTTGTGAATATTTTCAAATAGTGTAACGTATTGAAACAGTATTAAATGAAACCATTTCATGACGTATTTACATATGTTTACTATTGATTATATTGCAACAATAATGAAATCTCAGTTTTTATTTAATCATATGCAAGCAGTTTTAAAGTCTAAATAATAAAGGATTAATACATCGAGGTGTAAATTGTAAGGCTTGATGTAAAACTCAAGATTGCTGTATGCCCCTTTAAAAGCAGAATTAACACGCCTGTCGTTGGTCTATCCGAGGACTACCACAACACTTGTTTGGTGGATTTTCAATATATTATCAATTGATCAGAAATTGTCTATTTACAAGAACATAACTGGAATATTCTTTAAAACAATTGAATTTTAACAGGGCTTTATACTATAACTATTTTGCGTGCCAATCCCTCAATATTTCATTACGCAAACAATGCGATGATTTAGACATTGCTCGATTGTTATGTTATCAAGAAAGGTGTTTCAGAGAAGAATCATCTACATAGCTCTTTAGGTGTCAGACCAGTCAGGAAGTACTTCCGGGTCGTAAGGGTGCTGAAATAGTTCCTTGAAAGAATCCAAAGTGTCTAGTTTGCATGTGTTTTTCCCAAGATTTGCTGTGTAGGTAGCCTTTACGGAAAGGAAGCCTGGTATTGCATCGGAGGTCACTGGGGTCAAGGTCAATGTCGCATTACTAAAAATGGAAATATTGCTTCCGGCCAATTAATTTAGTTAGAAATGAGATATTACAACTTGAATATAGTTTAAAACAAATGTATTTCGTTCAGGTTTCAACTATATGCATATCTTGCGTACAAAACTAGCCCTGTACCACTATGCAAACACTCGTGTTCAAATGCGTTGGTTAAGAACCACTTTTGATTGTAATGTTACAGAGATAGCTGTATTAGTGTCACAAACATGGCCTTATTGTCATTCCATTCCTGCAGGATGGCCGTCAATTGGTGCAAAACAATACAAACATAGCACAATATACGACAAGCTAACTGTCGAAAACAAACGTGTGCGCCTTTATAATTTATTCGTGGGTTTATCAGGTAATTAATAAGTTTACTCTTTTTTTAATATAGCCCCGCCAGACATCTTTAGCCCCATAGACTGAAAATTAAAGACGATAGTCTTATAGTACGACTTTGAACAGCATACTATTTGTTGCACACATACGTTCTTTATGACGTTATTTCGGGTAAAATGTATTACAAGCATTTAATTGTATATGTTGTAATGTACTGTGTGTTTGTTAGCGGAATTTAACTTGCAGTTTTATATAGCATGCATTTCGATCGGTGTATATGATATTGACCATACATATTGCGCACTATCTTCAATTTTAGAGATACTTCATGTAATGAACCACTATATAGAATCTATATAAAATAATAATAATAATAAATGAAATTATGAAGGCATAAAATGACAAGTAATTCGAGTTAATCATAAAAGGGGAAATTACTGCTGTATATACAGTGTTAAAACTTCACCTAGAGTAAGCTCCCTTCATAACCTTGATTTAGACTTCATTGCAAATTGTTTCACGATACAAAATTAACAATTTCATAGTTACATAAACAATATTTCATAGTTGTTTAACTTAATTAATACCGGCTTTACAAGCTACTGAACTCAAATTGAGTGGTACTACACTAGTACACACGATATTATAAGATTTAAAATATCGGCGATCCCGCAGAGAAAGGTGGGAAACAAAGGAATTAAAAACTGGCGCCAGATATCGCAAGATAATGATATGACATCAAATGTTCTCAAAACAAGATTGGTAGATAAGAAAAATATAAACAAATGACTGCTCGATATATGTGTGCCTAAAATTAATAGATCTACGATATATTTAAGGCAATGATTTCAACATAAGTATTGCCTATCTAATGTGTTGTGACGTATCACACACATATTTGATCGGCAGGCGGTCGCTATTACAACGGAGTAGAGATAGATATTATGGTGTCAGACCAGTCAGGAAGTACTTCCGGGTCGTAGGGTGCTGAAATAGTTCCTTGTAAGAATCCAAAGTTTCTAGTTTGCATGTGTTTTTCCTAAGATTATCTATTTCATTGTTAAATCTAACCTGAGGTTAAAGTAGTATGTCTGTTGTCATGAATAGTAAGTATTTTATTGTGTTTGTCAGGATTATTTCTTTCGAGAGTATGAGCACAGAGGTTAGGTAGCGTTGTGGTTTTGACAGATGTTTATTTTAAAATATGCATAACATGAATGAATGACGCGAAATGTTGAAAAACTGAATCGGTGTTTTATTCCAGATATGGGACCGTTTGCTAGCCAAATGTGTTTAATACACAGAATAAAAGTGTATTTAAGCGAACGAATGTTGTGGAACTTGTGACTGATCTCCAAATATAGCCTATAATGCATTGTGTTCAATGGGCTGATTTTCACTGGTCTGACACCTTATTTAGTTATGAAAATACGTCATCAATATCGGGAAAGCTTTATTTCAGCGTTTAACATTTTCTGTCTTATCAGCGATTACAAGGAGTAGGGATATTGCTGCTATCACTGTATGAAAAGTCTCAAAATAAAGATCTACACTTATTGCATCAGTAGAGGGCGTTTACAAAGTTAACAAAATGTATTCATATAAAGAAAGATCAATATGGAAAAGGTCAGTTTACAGATTAAATATACCACAAAGTAGATCTAATACAAAACACAATTATTAAAGTAACCCAAGCACCCAATTTAGCCATAAAACCGTTCTTCCAAGCCTTACCCATATGTTGAGGTCACAAAAATGATGAATATATGAGAATTAAAACTGTTTATTTATACACCGGTTCATAAAATTCCCGCACATGAATATGAATTGATAACTTTTTATTCGAAGCTGGTGAATGACTTTAATTAAACAGCAACACACGTTAGCAACACACACACAAAGATCCAGTTCCATGAAGGGAGATAAATCCTACAAATTCTCATAGTAAGAACAGGATAAGAGCTATATATATGTATGCCAACATTTCTGAGATTGGTTCTAACAGGAAAAATAAAATTAATAATAAATCTTTTTTTTTAAATAAATGGAAAAATGACATACTGTGTTGCCTTCCTTGCTTAATAACCAGATAATTTTCTGTATTAAGATGACAAAGTTCTTGCATTCCACTATGACAGTAGTATATAACTCCGATTTTTAACACTAACAAAGTAGATTTGCGGGCGATTGAAGGTTAAGATAATGTTCAACAACAACAGTTCCCCAGCAACAACAGCTGATCCCCCAGCAACAGCAACCATTCCCCAAACAACAGCAATCATTCCCCTAACAACAGCAACCGTTCCTCCAGCAACAAAAACCATTCCCCCAACAACAGCAACCGTTCCCCCAGCCACAGCAACCGTTCCCCCAGCCACATCAACAAGGGCCAACTGGTTACGAACCACAGATACAAGAAAATGAGAGACGTTTCCAGGGAAATGAAGGTAATCAAATGAATTCAGTTCACATTTCAGTCTGTATGTGAGGACATTGCATTACAAGTAACCCAACAAATTAAACGAAAAATATGTAATGGGGCATTCATTGAATTAAGCTCATTATTAACCAAAGCAAACTTAGATCCAAAACAGACCATTCAGTTAATAAATAGTGAACTTGTGGTGGTTAACAAAACTAATGAACACAAAACCATGTCGATAGAAAAATGGACTGATGCTTTTTTGATTTTCTCCTCAATTAATATTGAAATTCATGCATCAGAGGCGAAAAACCTGATGCATTACACGCAACAGCACGTATCGGCTAACATTTAATGAAAAGGATATTGATTACAAGATAAATAAACATTCATTTATTATTATGCTTCCGATATCCGGAGTATAATTTAAAGTAAAGCATTTATAATCGCATTGGTAATATTCTTCCGATTTGCCGGAGTCTGATATATTCAATAACCTGATAACCAGCCTATATCAATATTTCTGATTGTTCGGAATATACTTTAATATTTCCGAGTGTCCGGAATATACTTTAATATATTCCGATTTTCCGGAGTCTAATATATTCAATGACCAGCCAAAAATGCCATTGTTATTCAAACAGGGCGGCGGTACGTTTTCCATATTTCCGATGTCCGGAATATACTTTAATATTTCCGATGTCCGGAATATACTTTAATATTTCCGAGTGTCCGGAATATTATAGGTTATTGCATTTGTATGGCTAAATATTACTTGGAACGAGTTGTTTTGGCAACGGACGACGAGCTTGCGACGAGCTTGCGAGTCGTTCTGCGCCAAAACAACGAGTTCCAAGTAATATTTAGCCATACAAATTCAATAACCTTTTTATTGTATACTTTCATATTGTTTTTGATCAATGTTAATTGTATGACTATTACTTTTCATTGTATTTGTGTTATTTTTATAGCTTTTGATGGAATTCCTATCTTGCCATTCAGTTTCATTTTGTGTGGATGATTATTTTGCGCGAAAACGACGTCGACGTCGGATGACGTCATTAAAAACATCAAGCGATTTTCTGAAGTTTGTTTACCATTCGATAACGTTAAAAACAGTGGGTGAGTGACCATTTGAATTATTTTATCAATTTTTGCCATAAAAGGTTGTAAAAAAAATCGTATTTTATTGTTGACACTATAGGAAGGATTCCGTTATTTTTATTTGAAAGTAGTTCCTTATTTCTATTTCGCGGCTCTTAGCAAGCACGAGCAAAAGTTCCCGTGCAATATCAATGCGTGCAATATCGTAGAATATTGCACGCTTAGCTCAATGCAAACTAAACGGGACAATATGAAAGAATACAATAAACTTTAATATCTTCCGATTTTCCGGATCCTAAAATATTCAATGACCAGCCAAAAAATGCCATTGTTATTTAAACAGGGCGGCTGTCCTTTTTCAATATTTCCGATGTCCGGAATATGCATTATTATTGTATACTTTCATATTGTCCCGTTTAGTTTGCATTGAGCTAAGCGTGCAATATTCTACGATATTGCACGCATTGATATTGCACGGGAACTTTTGCTCGTGCTTGCTAAGAGCCGCGAAATAGAAATAAGTAACTACTTTCAAATAAAAATAACGGAATCCTTCCTATAGTGTCAACAATAAAATACGATTTTTTTTACAACCTTTTATGGCAAAAATTGATAAAATAATTCAAATGGTCACTCACCCACTGTTTTTTACGTTATCGAATGGTAAACAAACTTCAGAAAATCGCTTGATGTTTTTAATGACGTCATCCGACGTCGACGTCGTTTTCGCGCAAAATAATCATCCACACAAAATTAAACTGAATGGCAAGATAGGAATTCCATCAAAAGCTATAAAAATAACACAAATACAATGAAAAGTAATAGTCATACAATTAACATTGATCAAAAACAATATGAAAGTATACAATAAAAAGGTTATTGAATTTGTATGGCTAAATATTACTTGGAACTCGTTGTTTTGGCGCAGGGCAAGCTCGTCGTCCTTTGCCAAAACAACTCGTTCCAAGTAATATTTAGCCATACAAATGCAATAACCTATAATATTTCCGATGTCCGGAATATATTTTAATATAGTTCCGTTTTTCCGGAGTCGAATATAGTCAATGACTATTTAAAATATTTCCGATTATTCGGAATATGTGATTATACGTAATTCGAATTGACAATATTGCTAATCGTCCGTTACCAGCACGTATCAGCAAGTGTCCGAGTGTCTGGAATAGGCATTACCAGCACGTATCGGCTAAGTGTCCGGGTGTCTGGAATAGGGATTTATAAATCCCAATATGTCCGATTTGTCCAACTAATTCTAATAAATTACAATGCTATATTAAATACATAAAGTCAGCCATGGCCAATTCTGCCAAAAATAAAAGCATAGTAAAAGATAATTCTTACTTTGTTTCAATAAATCCCACTTTTCATGATAATAAAAACATATATGTTAAAACTCCGTGAACTTGAATATGGAGACAGTTTAAAGCTTAGAATATTGCGTTGTTGTAGCACACACACGTGCTCAGTTACAATTATATCTTTTTTTATATAGCTCTTTGTGAATCTAAAAAAGAAAAAAGCAGTCGTTAGGATTATGAAAAGTAATGCACTCCATCAGAAGCTAGTTCTCTAAAAGAAATGTTGGGGTGGGGTGTAATTAAATTGGGTTTTACTACCCGTTAAAACACCGTCTTAAGTTACATTGGGACAGCAGCATCAGAGAGTGAAAAGATGAAGGATGAAGTTTCTCTTCAAACATGCCTCCACCAGGGAGAGAACCCACGCGGGGCAGAGATCTGTACGAGGTCTGTACCTCTACAGTCAATGCATCCACTGGCTGATCAGATATGCCTCCACCAGGGAGCGAACCCACGCGGAGCAGAGATCTGTACGAGGTCTGTAACTCTACAGTCAATGCATCCACTGGCATTTCAGACATGCCTCTACCAGGGAGCGAACTCACGCTCAGCAGAGGTCTGTACCTCTACAGTCAACGCCTTATCCACTGAGCTACCGAGGCTGGTTAAAACAAAGCAACATCAGATTTAAGTAATGCGATTTTAAGAATTTGGGGATTACAGTCAATTACTTCGTTGCTGGTTTGCTCTAATAAACCGGCGAATGCAATTTTAAGGCGGGAAATATGAACCCTTACCAAGGATATTAAATTGTACATGCAATAGAATGTTAGCCACGCATTATGAAAAAAGAGTGTTATCAAACGTCTTATGTTCGAAATTCGCAAGAAACACATTCTTTTTTGACAGAAATTATATTAGCCATATAGGTTGAGACCTACTTGATGTATATTGGAAAAATATGAGTTCAGGTCGTTGAATTAGGTTAAAATTCGGACAGTTTAGAACAAGAAAATAAATAAACTTGTATTATTACAATTACGATGCCGACATAGAAATCGAGCCACTCGTTTTAGCCACGTATTGTACAACAAAGCTTGGGTGATACTTTGTCCTTTGCAATAATTCTATCAGTTTACATATAAAAAAAATTGGGTATCCGTCATAGCGTTTTAATTCCAGTCGTAAAGTAAAATAATTCTGAGTTTGAGTTAAGAGCATGACACTTTGAACAATGATAAATATTCCTTCACTATTTTTTTTATATCGGACTAATTCATGTGTTTCAATATGGCCGCCAAATCCAAAATGGGCACCAAATATAGATAAAATTTAAATATAAAACCAAACTTTAAAATATTCAGGGCCGCAACTTTGCACAATCATAGCAATTAAGCACTGTTTGGATATAGGCACACTCATTTGTTTCCACTATAGTAGCAATATCTCCAATGAGAGGGTGGTGGGGTGGGGAGGGCCGCAACTTTGCACAATCATAGCAATTAAGCACTGTTTGGATATAGGCACACTCATTTGTTTCCACTATAGTAGCAATATCTCCAATGAGAGGGTGGTGGGGTGGGGAGGGCCGCAACTTTGCACAATCATAGCAATTAAGCACTGTTTGGATATAGGCACACTCATTTGTTTCAACTATAGTAGCAACATCTACAATGAGAGGTTGTGGGGTGGGGGGCGAGTTCAGCATCAATCATATTTAATATGTATTGTAATATATATGCTGTAAAAATGCTGAAATAAAATATGTTTAAAACCAGCATTAAACATAGCTGCCAAAATAAATAAAATAATTAATTTTCACAATTATGGCCACAAATTGATACATGACATTTTTGCATATGATGCCATTTATTTGTCTCCCCGAAAAAGTTATGTAAACTGGTCGATTCAATCCAACAACTTAAAATAAAAACAATTAGACCTGTTTCGCAATGTCGAATGACATATTGTGATTTACCTGCACTTATGGAGTCCATTTTGTCTTGAACATATTGTGATTTACCTGCACTTATGGAGTCCATTTTGTCTTGAACATATTGTGATTTACCTGCACTTATGGAGTCCATTTTGTCTTGAACATATTGTGATTTACCTGCACTTATGGAGTCCATTTTGTCGCGAATTAAAGAAATATTAGAACAAGAAGCAATATCTTGGCAAGCATTCATCTAATAAACTCGTGTCTTCATCTAATAAACTCGTGTCTTCATCCAATAAACTCGTGTCTTCATCAAATAAACTCGTGTCTTCATCTAATAAACTCGTGTCTTCATCCAATAAACTCGTGTCGTCATCAAATAAACTCGTGTCTTCATCTAATAAACTCGTGTCTTCATCCAATAAACTCGTGTCTTCATCCAATAAACTCGTGTCTTCATCCAATAAACTCGTGTCTTCATCAAATAAACTCGTGTCTTCATCTAATAAACTCGTGTCTTCATCCAATAAACTCGTGTCGTCATCAAATAAACTCGTGTCTTCATCCAATAAACTCGTGTCTTCATCAAATAAACTCGTGTCTTCATCTAATAAACTCGTGTCTTCATCAAATTAACTCGTGTCTTCATCAAATAAACTCGTGTCTTCATCTAATAAACTCGTGTCTTCATCAAATAAACTCGTGTGGCTTGGTTTTGCACCATTGAGTGATGATATCATACATATTGCCATCTGTCTTTCATAAAAAAATAAATAAAAAAAGAACACATTAAAACTGAAAAATATCTTCTTTTTCTTTTTAAAGAAAATCGAAATTCTGCGTAAAAGTTGTTTAAACCACAAAACAGTAACTTAAAATTCAGGGAAAAGAATGAAATAATTTCTCTGTATCTAAGTTCGATTAACTTATTGAAAAAAAGAAGCTAAATAAACCATATTATGTATGCAGTTCTGGAAAATGCATTATTTCTCCTTAAAATGCATGTTGCTAACATGGATCCGTCTATTAGTATGTAATACAGTGATCATCTTTAGACTTATGTTAGGATAAGTGTAAAAACTATTCATTTGAAATGTATACCATATTATGTTGTTTTGTGTTTTTAAAATTCAGGTCTCCTCCAAGAAGTGACGCAATACAGGCAGCATATCAACGGTCGTTTTAGTAAGTAAATGTCTCAGACTTCCGTAATTTATTTACTTTCCACTTAACCGACTACAAATCAGTAGTGTTATTACTTACTGGGCCCAATATGTGTTGCTTTAAAGTAGAATATCGCTTAAGCCGGTACTAGGAGGCGTGAGAGGTGTTGCACTTTACATTAACCCTCATGAACAGACTCGGTACAACCGAATCTGCTACTTGTATTTCTTGTTTGTGTTTGTTGCTTCCGAGGGATCCACTTGTCAGTATTTATTTTATTTCACGTGCATAATCAGGCCTTGAATTCACCAATGATTCTTGAAAATATTCTTAGATTTAATCCCAAGTATGAAAATGTCAATCACAAATGTTTCATCAATTTAAAGTATAAACGTTTATAACAAGCTATTATGTACAGATATGATAACTACTATTAAATAAAAAGCAATTTCATGATGGTCAAGTCCAAGTATGGGCGTTTATTTAACAACTAGTTATTGAAGTATAGGCAAACACATAAAAAAACAAGACGTCTTTGTAAAACACATCAAGATTTTGACTGCTTTCTACAAAACAAAAATCTTCTTTTCTTTTTACTATTTTCAATATTATTTGACGGTCATGGCGACCATTTTCAAAATCAAATAACCCAGGTTACATTTCAATCTTTTTAATGTTTATCAATGTCCTGAATGTGGTGTGTTTACAATATTAACTTTTGAAGAAACCAATTAATTATGGGCTTCATTAATTATTGATGAAATATTTGTCTGCCATTTTTTTTAAAATCTGACGTGGGTCAGAATATTGTCTAGCATTGTGTCAAGTTTGGCGCTTTTGTCTTAAAATGCTAAATTTTATCAATATAGGTCAACAATCTAGCCCAATATAAGAATAGTTTGGGGAATGGTTGGTGAATTCCAGGTGTGTAGATCCCGGCGTCATACCTTTTTGGCGGTCATATGAATTCGACGTTTTGTATTATTTGCATCAGATGCTACCACGTGACGATTTGTTTGTAAACATAAAGATATATCATCGGCCATTTAAAAACTTGGACTATCGAGTTATTATTTATAAGAAAAGAAAGAAACCCACTACATTGTTTGCCATGTTGACACTTATCCCAAAATATCCCTTCAAAAAACTTTTTATTATAATGCACTGGTCCACTGAGCTGAAAGGCTGCTCTTTGGTCGATTCGCAAATACAAAAGTCACGTGATCAAACGTTTCTAACTATACTGTCAAACAAAACTTGCCACATACAACACTATAAATTATACTTATGCGCGCTTCGTAACAAAATGCCGTGTTTATAATTCCGAAAAGAACCAGAACGTGTATGGAGCTTTTAATCATTTTCATCCATATTTGACAATCTGTAACATTGGTCTTTGCAAACTATTTATTGCGATGAGTGCTTTATGGATTCTGCATGGACATAATACACTCCTAGCTTTACTCCTTTACATAAAGCAAAACGTCCTTGTACATCCCGTTTAATGGGTCAAAACTGCTGTGTTAAAGTTGAAGAATATTTCTGTGTTGCTAAAATTTTGGTCAAAGCTATCCTCATATGTCGTCGAAAACTTATGACGTAGTTCACCGGACATACATTTTGGGTACCTTCCAGTTAAAAAACCAAGAACGAATATTGTGTTTGTATTTTAGCTCTAAAGTATATTGTTTTCTGTCGAAAACGTATAATACCGAACAAAAAGGTGTATTCCCAGGAACCCGCCTGCCCTAATTTGAAACCGCCGACCCCACATCATATAATTGTTTTTTTCTTCTTTATTTGAAAAACTTACTTAAAGTTTCTGATGGAACTATTACAAATAAATCATAATTATGCCGAATCTCATTTGAGCTTTGGAGATCAATATAAACTGTTTGTCTGGATTACAAAAAAAAAAAATGAAGATATATCGGTCTACCTACCGAATTTGTTTCTGGCCGTAAGTGGACATTGACTATATCATTTTTAACAAATTATCGTATGAATTGTTAATACACATTGTAGTGAAAGCCCAATTTTCGTATATGCTTAGTTAACCGTATAAAGAATTTAACATTCTGACGTGTCTAATATAAGTGCTACATTTGGTTTGTATAACGTCCTAAATCCTCCATAACGTCCACGTGTGTTTAAACACGTATAGCATGGAGATACAGCTGTACAATATTCTACATTTAGACGGGAAAATTAGGTCTAAAGGTCAAACAGAAATTGAAGCATTTACAGAACTCTGTCATCCAAAAACACGCATTAAAAACGAACAATTAATACAAAAACACGCATTCAAAACGAACAATTAATACAAGGATACACAGGGGCAAAGTATGCAACACCACAAACGAAAACGGGTTGACAATAGGGGTACCTCCTTAGGACGGTCAGTGGCTAAAATACCGCTGTGGGGTCAAACCAGGTTGTAGGTTGCACCAAGCCTCATTCTTATTTTGTTGTTCAGGTCCAGTGGTCCTTGTTATGTAATTTATACAATGCGTTAATTGCATATACATACATACATATTTCAACAACATGATTACATAAAACATTTCGTGGTATAACGTAAGCAAAGATTACGTATTTGAGAAAACCAATCTCATTAAAATCAGACCCTTTATCACGCTACGATACTCTACACTACACCGATCTGACTACACTCCATTGGAGGTCACGTCAGATTGACCTTACGATTGGCCAATCAGATTTCAGCCTACATAATTGCTCGGTATAGACTGCTTAACTGCGCATGTCGCGTTTCAGCAAAACGCTGTGGATCAGTCTACGCTCGGTAATTGAAAGAGACAACATCCGTAACTTTAAGCTTATAAAACAAAAAATAATTGCGTTGACAAACATAATACACCAACCATGATTGAATATTTACTGAAAAGAAATAAAGAAAACATTGTTTGACGGAATTTAATAACGGTACAATTTTTTTTTACCGATTCGTGGGATTCAACCCACACCTCGCGGATCAACAGTCGAATTCGTTATCATATGAGCTAAGCAGGCCAGATAAACTGTTGTTTAATATTTAGAGTACTAATCTCGTAACAATTTCGGTGGAATATATATTTTCAAAACACACATGGCAGCGACCATGATTTTCTTCGTATGTTGATATAAAACATGCCATTTAGTGCATTTCTTTGAATTTATCGTGCAATCCATAGCAATAACACACGAACACTATCTTTATTCAGATATAAATCTATGACAGTTGATTTTCTTTTGTTCAGGTCACTCGAACGTATCTGAAGTGCATATGAAACGCGCGATTTCATTGGTTGAATATAGTTGATCTTCTCATGAGTATTGATTATATGAAATGTCGATCTGACGTGACCTACAGTAGGAACGCCAGCCCTCTGGCGTAGGAATATTTATCAAACAAGGTCACGTGATAAAATCGATAACAAAATGACATTATCGGGAAAATTGTCACTGGTCAGATTTCTTCACCTCTTATTTATAAACTATGATTATAACAAAACACCATCACAGATCGTTGTTAAAGTAATAATATTCACAAACTACATTGGTCGAACAGAATTGGTGTACACTTCGTGTGATTCCCATTAATAGTTAAAGGTATTTTTCAAAGGGATGAATTTAGGGTGTTTTAAGGTTTAAATTGCCAAAAATGCGCTTTTAAATCAAAATCGATTTATTTTGTCATTTTAGAAGCGAGAATAAAAACAAATGCATGTACGCGTAGATAAATCTTTCCTCTGTCCATATGCAAATTTTTAATGAAATCGGAGACAAGTACTTTTTTTTCCCCAAAATTAACTAACATGACCCACGGACTCAAAGACGGCATAATGCATATACATTTACAGACGCGACCGGGTACACAATAAATGAAATAATTCCATTATTTCAATACATATATTTCAAATGTATGTATCCATGCATTCCAGATTAAATTTCTGATCTATACATGCTTTTGGTTTATGCCGGAGTGCTCAGAATAGGTTTTAACAAACAAAATTGTAACGGTACGTCGGGAAAGGAAATGAGGATTGTGAAAACATATGTTGCAGTGCTAATTTTCTGAATCCGAAAAAAATGCAAAAAAAAAAGTTTTAACAGCGAGAATGAATTTTTTTTCACGAAAGTGTTCATTGACATGTCTACTATTAAAACCCAAAATTTAAAGTCAATCAGAAAAAAGTACTTTTTTTTTCCCAAAATTAACAAAGTACACCGTGTTCGCTAAAATATGAACAATCGCCTTTCGAAGTTAATGTACACGCGGGATATAAAACCATGAAATTGTGAAATCCTTTTTAAGAGATATATTTATTTCAACATTGTTCTGTATTTAATAAATTATTAGAGTAGAATGTTCACCATTTTTCTCAAGGACACCATTACGGTAGTATCCCTGCAGCCCCGCCCCTCATTCCACCCCCACCACCCTCCATACCGTATTGATTAAGTTGTATATAGCTGCTAATGCGCAGTTTTAATCAAATTTGATTTATTTCATCATTTTAGAAGCGAGAGAAAAAAACAAAAGCATGTACGCGTAAATACATCTTTCCTCTGTAGATATGTAAAATATAAAAAAAATCGGAGGCAAGTACTTTTTCCCCCCGAAAATTAACAAAGTACACCGTAATCGTTTAAATACGCCGAATCGACGTTCCAAATCGATCTTCGCACGGAATAAAATTGTGGAATTATGAATTCATTTATAAAGATAAATCGTTTTCAGCATTGTTCAGTAGTTGTTATATTATTGATGTAGTATGTTAACAGTATTTATGAGAGCAACATTACTGTAGTATCCCTCCAACCCCGTGGGGTTCCCCCCTCCAACCCGTACACACAATACGTTGTGTATTGCTGAGAATGCGCCTTTTATTCAAATCGATATATTTCGTCATTTTAGAAGCGAGCATAATAACAAAATCATATAGATACATCTCTCCTCTGTATATATGTAGAATTTCAATAAACGGAGACAAGTACTAATTAAGTAACAGGACCGTCCGACCCAAAGACGGCAACATGCATATTCATTAAGGAAAGACGACCGGCTACAGAAACAATTAAATACTTTCGTTATGTAAACACATATATTTAAAATGTATGTGTTCATGTATTTTACACTAAATTTTTTATCTATACATGCTTTGGGTTTATGTCAGAGTGGCCAGTTTATTTTAACAAACAATGTTGCAACGGTATATCGGAAAATGAAATCATGATGGCGGCAACATACGTTGCAGAGTTAATTTTCGAAATCAGAAAAAGCGATAAACTAATATAAGTTTAACAGGCAGAAAGAAGTATATTCTTTTAACTGTTCGTTTAAAACTGAGGAGGCGACTCGAGTTTTAAAGAAAGCAAGATTGGCATTTGTCCCTTTAACCAAGTAAATAAATGACTGACGAGTAACATACATGCTACTGTCGGTAACAAACATGATTATGTGTAGACTCGAAGATTTCATAACATAAACGTGGACATGACATTGTGTCAATGGAGCACTTGCCAGATTTGTGGTGTTGTGAAACACTGTACGCGTGAATCCAAAAAGTGCGGGTCGATTTTATTTATAGGGCATATATAGTTATATATATATATATTTATATAGTTATATATATATATATTTATATATATTATTCTTTTATATTTATATGGTCCCAGAACGCAGTCATACTCACTACTATATTGAAAGTAAATACTGAATATACATGTGCGGTGCGTTACGATTTGTAGTATTTGAAAACAGACATATTAAACATTTCCCTGAACATATATACTATATTCATAGAAGTATTATTTCCTGGAAAAATAATACATGTTTGTTTTCAGCAGTTGAAATCTACTATATTCTGCGAATATTGCTATTTTGAAAATTTGAATACGTCTGTTTTCAACAAATAGCATGTTTTGTTTGTTTTAATATATATATTTTTTAATTTATGATTTTAAAAAAAAAATGGATGATCGGAATATGTCTTACACACTGTTGAATCCTGTAATTTAACAACAAGTGGTTTGGTTCACAGGCGACAGTATCGGTGAACAAAACCACTTGTTTTACTGGATTCAACATTGTGCAAAAAAATATTCATATCTTATACCATTAATATTATAACATGTGTGTTGTAACATATGCTTATCCTTGGATAGTGGATGTCTGCAGGGAACTTGACCTTTTACCTAAAAATCAAACGATCATCCTCTTTCCACTGTCCAACAATGAAGTTTCATGAAATTTGCTTTAGGTAAGAGGAAAAACTGTGTGGGCAATACTTTTCATTTTCCGGTCATGGTAACGGACCTTTCAACTACTGACTTCAAAATAAACAGGGATTATCATTTCACCAAAGGCATTCAAAGTATGAAGTTTTATGAAATTAGCTTCAGAGAAAGTAATAAAGAGTTTGTACAAAGTTTCGTCAAAATCCAACAAGTAGCGCAGACAAGATTTGTGACAGACGAACGGAAAGGCCAAATCTAATCTGTCTCACCTACCACTTTGTGGTGGAAGACATAATTATAAAGACAATATTTTAGTTCATATGTATACTTTATTAAGCAAATAATTGAGCGAACATAAACTTCAGCATTGACTCTGGCCAGTGGTGTACATGGAGTCTTCTTCCACATGACGTGCAGACTGAAAGAAAAGAAAGACATAGAATAAAAAGTTAATATAAGTCGAGCAGAGTATTCAATTTGAATCAGGTGTTGCGAGAGGGATCTAGGGCATATTTAGGGAAATGGGACAGTTTAAAATTTAATTATTGTTTAACGCCTCATCAACGCGTTGTTTGGGTTATTTCGAACCGCCCGAAAGAGAGGAGGAAAGATACATAAGCATCCAGGAACCCTGCCCTACGCTTACTACCGATTAGATACCTATGGTTCTTTAACGTGCTTGGAGGGAGGACAGACTCCGATACACAGGACCACCCGGTTTACGTTCCCATCAGACGAACGAGGCTAGCAGGACACATCGAAGTAACCCAGTGGCGCCAGTAAGAATTGAATCCGTGTTCACTGGATTCAAAGCCGATATGCTATAAACGTCCCTTGACCAAAACTGAGTAAATGGCACATCAAGTAAAGGGTCAATACATATTATATTGTGTATCATACGAGTATATGATTGAACTGACATGATTATAGAACCATTTTAATGTATGTTTCACTCAACAGTACAGCAAGAATCTATTATAAGGAAAGTTAAATCTGACAGAGGGTGCAATGTTCTATAAGCCATTTTTACTAGAAGGGGAATAAAATACAAGTCTGGCCAAAAATCTAAAATTGTTAAATTTTACACGTTTTGTTCAAAGGATATTTTAATTTAATGACTTAGTAAGGTCATTTTACATGGGGAGAAAACATTAATATACAACTATTTATTTTCTCTCTCGAAACCTGGTGATGCCGCTAGTTTTAGAAATAAAACATGATTAAATAGGGCAGTTGAGAAGACACTTTTGTAGATGTGTGGTCTGTTCTGATGTGAAAATGTGTAAAACAGACACAAGATTGGAAATTTGCTCTGTGTCCCTTTAATAAATTGAGGACCCATCACATAGACCAATTAGATGATGTTAAAGGGACACACGGCAATCTTGAAGTATTTATCAAGCTTTAACATTAGCATCTCCATTTGTTAACTTGGTAACATGTTAAATTTAAACCTGCTTGCATTAACAGTTAAATAAATTATTATAGGTGCACTATTATCAACAGTAAGTATTGTGTAAAACAATTTCTTCTGAACTATTCTAATAAATAATATTAATGATGCACAAATGCAAACTATGCAGAAAAATTAACCGAACTCCAGAAGTAGTTTTAAAGAAATAAAGACTGCCTAGTGTCCCTTTAACACAACTTGTTTTCGCATGTAGTTTACACGAGCTCATATGACAATCACGCTGCACTATCACTGAAATTTGTTTTACTCTAACTTTGAACAGCACCGTGCAAGCATAACACAAGCTCCATTTAAAGAACTACACAAGTGCAAACAATTTTTAAAAAGGCTCTTACCTCCATATGATCCAATGGCATTTAATACGGCTTCACATTCTGAAGTCGTCAGTATCAATTCACTCAGAGCTGCCCAAGGGCACGATTCACATTTGAGACCTCTCTGAAAACAACATCAATCCAATGTCAATGATCAAACAGACATAGTTTATCCTTTGTTATGCATAATGTAACATATTTAAAAAAGAAAAGATAAAATAACTAAATTGAATAAAGCATGAATACTACTTGTGCTCAATAACACGGTTAATGTAATAAAAACATCTCTCATCATTCATTCTACATGTAAAATATAATGTAGCCCAACTGGAGATCCATTAAAAACATTGTTCCACTTTCACAGCATATTTCCAGCCCATGGAATAGTCATTTCTTTTGAGACACACTGGAGGCAAGCGTAGTAGCTACACCGCCTTAAAGGCTTTTAAGTGAAATGTACTTTCTCGAAATTGCGTAGTTTTTTTCGCAACAGAATGTAAATAAATGTTAATTCAAAATCACTTCCTTGCCTCAAAACTTCTGTACATAAATATGAATCTGACCGATTTCAGTCAAATGTCTATGGCAGATTACATTGTTTCAATGGTAGTTGTATCGGGTTATGTATTCACGAATGTGCATTTCTACTAACAAAAAAAGGGGTGTGTACTATTTATTAACAAACACATTTTAATGACAAAACAAATACCTTGATCATGGACCTCCAGCAGCAGACAATACTCCCAAATCCAACTTGCAACAACATGTCAATTTCACGTGTCAAGTTATGTCACGGTGACCTGTCAGTCACCAACACTGCATCGTGTTTACACATAATGGAACGTTATTTCGTCCGGTAAGGTATTAGTTTTTACATAATCTACGGTATAAAACACTGTACGCGTGTTGTAAGACTCCATAGGTACCCGTAGTGCTCGCCGACGTAGCGCGCCCAATTTCGGGTGTAAAAAAATGGCGTCTGTTTTAATTGAAAATTCATAAAATAGTCCGTAAAATACAAAGAAATAGTCCATGTTCGCGGAGTTAAAATGCGAACAGAATTGATATGTTATAGGTACGTGGCGTTCCTACTGCTAGGCGGAGAGTATCAAAGCGTAATTAGGGTATGATTTTAATGAGATTTGGAGAAAACAATATATGGTAAATGCTATAAATGATACATTATACAATATATATGTACATTTCAGATATGTATGCTGCTCGTCTACCACTTTAGTTTGACCCCACCATATCTGCTGAGTAAGGATCAGTGCTTGGCGCCGCAACCATTCTCCTGCTCATTATTTGGCAGTTATGACCAGTGTAACAACAAACATTTAGCATCAGTACCGGCATTTGTTCCGACGGACAATCATGTACCTACCCTGTGGATATATCATATAAAAAGCATCCACGCGAACGCATTCTTCAATGTAAACAGAGCAAATGCGACCAAATAAGGCTTCTACCTTTTTCAAATAACATCAATTTCATTGAAATGAATGCCTTTACAGCATAGACAATGATATACATTGCATCGAGTTAGGTAACAACAACCTGACGACTATCCCAGCAGCTTTGGGAAAACTCACTGGTCTACAAACGCTGCACGTGAACAACAATCCTATCCAATGACTAGACCCGTCCACTATGTCCAGCATCGGTCATTCTGTGTTATATTTCGGATTAAGTCTAGACCACGTTACTTAATGGCAATAATGTGTTATATGCCGAATAATTATTTTTCGTTCATTTGCAGTGATTTTCTTCGTTTTAAATGATACTGATCAATATTCCATATATGATAATATGGAACTATGACGTCATAGTTCTAAAAATGGCGGCTCCCATATTCGTTTTAGAATAACCTTTAAATGGTCATATCTTTTTTGTTTATCATCCGATTTTGATAATTATTTCACCTTTTTCCAAGTTTTTCAGAGCTCTCAATAACACAGCTGTTTTGCTGTGTCGCTACATTCCCTTAAATCCCGAGGAATGACATGATTGGCCGAGCGTTCATGATTGACGTATTCCTTCTTCTGTCACTCCTCTGGCGACAGCGTGGAGTAATCAATAAATATCGTGACGTCATTCTCGCTGTGTGACGTCACGATATTGTTGTACACGATGATGGCTGTTCAGGGGGCATTTCCAGCATTTTTTGGTTGCATAGGCTTTTCAGGACCACTTACTTCTTCAAATTTGGAAGTTTTTAACAGTTCTTCAACCTGCTAAGAAAGTAGTTCCTAAAATCTGCTAGTGTGCTATCTTGCACACTAGTCGAGATAGCACAGTAGAGGAAGAGATATGTTATAGATTTTCTCAGACTGGGAAATTTCTATAATTCATCACAGAATATATAATATAAAGGGGTATCATGTATCATGTATCGCCTCGTGTACATTTAAATAATGATACTCTTCATTATGATGACACGTGCCTCGTGTACATTTAAATAATGAGACTCTTCATTATGATGACCCGTGCAACTACTTATTCTGCAAATAAACAAGAGCACCGCTTAGCTTAGTTTCATTGTTGTAGACCTAATACTTTGAAAGCTATTAGCCACATCACTTGTTAAAGGCAGGTTAAATCTTTATCAAAGAGCACTAATTACAAAAATGAATCAAAGAGTTATGGGCCTTTATCAGATGTAGTCAATGGATCGTGGTGAAATTGTGTACAGTTTCTTTGTTGTAATCTTTTAAATATATTTCAAAGGGCAACAGTTCAAAAAATATGGATCAGAGAGTTATGGGACTTTATATGATGTATTCATTGGATCATGCTGAAGATGTGTGCACAGTTTCATTGTTGTACTTTGATACTTTGAAAGTTATTAGCCACACTCACTTGTAAAAGGCAGGGTTAAGTTCCGGGTTAAAAGATTCACATGTCTCGCCTTACGGGGTCTGGACTTAAAAATTAAAAGGTCAATGATGCTTAAATGAAAGTTTGTAAACATTGTAGCAACTAAAACCAATGGAGTTTGCAGTTTGCTGAGATGACATTTAAGTGCATTTGTTTAAAAACAAAATGCCATTATATTAAAAACAAGAGGCCCAAGATGGCCTATGGACACTCTACTTGCTATAACAGCTCTTATATTGCAAAAACAACAGGGATAGGATGGCCTTAGATCGCTCACCTGGTAATCATGGGCAATAAGTCTGCAATGTGTAGTCTGTCATGGGTATTTTTAAATTTATCCCACTTTCTTTGAATGGGGGGTGTGGGGGTGTTTATATTGACATTCTAAACAAATATGATATAGATCAGATAAAAAAAATGCAGTAACTACAGATTTAACAAGAAATGTCACAGTATGTGACAAAAAATGCCCCCGAAGTGACCTATAAGTGTGACCTTGACCTTGGAGCAATATGAAACCAACAGATATATTTAAAAAAACAAAAAACAATAAATATCAAATAAAAAAATTTTAAAAAATAAATAAAATATAAATATTTAAAAAAAAATGTTTTTTTTTTGTTTTTTTTTATAAATTATTTTTTATCTTTATTTTTTTCGCGACACGACTTCTTGTTGTGGTGAGCAATTGTGCGAAGTTATTTGAAAATTCGTCGATTATTGTCCAAGTTATGAGCAACCTTGATATTTTCCTACATCTTTCAAATATCGAAACCACGCTTGACAACGAAAAGTAGTACGTCATCTTTCGGCAACGTCAAAAAAAAAAAATGTCCGCCATTTTGAATTTTTTAAAACGCATAATTTGGAAAATTGTGACAATTTTTGATCATGAATTTCATTTCCGCTTTAAGTTTCGTGATTTTCGGCTGTACCGACTTTTTTTTTTAGAAGCTTTACTGCGTGATAAATGCAGACCCGCCTTGTAAAATGTCGAAGCGAGGGGCGATAACTCTAAAATATGCCATTTTTAGAATACGATTAAAATGACAACAACAGTGTGCTTTTGGTAAATAAAATAAGAGGAGATACTTGATTGTTGTTTTAGCTCACACATTACATGAATTTTGCTGCATATCACGAAAAGCATGTTATTTCTTTATCAAAAGTACACGAAAATACGAATTTTTTGATTTAACTGTAATTTTGACTCGACTGACCTCGCAAGAACTGCAGGCGCGTATTCGATGGAGCGGGTAGTACAGGGCACCCTCTCATATGTGGAAAGTTTACGTAACAATCGCTACTGTTCAAGATGGGAGTTGGGGTGGACAGAAGGAGGGGGAGGGCATCTGAGCTGAGATTTAAAAGGATGCGCCCCATCCCCATCCCACCCCAACTAAAATCATGAACGGCTGTTTTTGAAAGCTCTTGCAAGCATACTTTCTTAAACATATTCAGATAATATATTTGTTGCTATGTTTTTGACTAGACTATCCAGTGTCTAATTGTCATCCGCAACTTGGCGCAGTCAGTAGCGCAGCGGATTTGTAACCGGAGGTGGTGCCACTGAGTTTTGTCGGTGTGTTCTTGGGCAAGACACTTTCCCTTAGCCTCGTCCGTCGGATGGGGACGTAAACCGGGTGGTCCCGCGTATAGGTCTATCATCCGAGCATGTTAAAGAACCATAGGAATCTATTCGATAATAAGAGCAGGGCACGGTTCCCGGATTCCTATGTATCCTTCCCCTCTCTCTGGGGCGGCTCTAAATAACCTGTACTGTGTTGATGAGCCGTTAAATATTCAAATGAATTCATCCGCAACTGCACTCAGCACTGTCATATGTACTGTAGCTGTCCCATGCTAGTATCATGAATCAACCGTGTAATATATCGCCCACACATAAAAGGGTTTGAGGGCCCCATCTTACTTGTATTAGTTTAAATATAGACCATTTGTCGGTTGAAACCTAAGATGATTTTTTTTCAGACAGAAACACTGTCGTAATACTTATACTGATAGCATCGAAGGAAAGTAAAGAAGGCCATTTTTTTTACTTTATATTTTTAAAGTTGAATTGTGTTTTATGTCATTATAGCACATTTTAGGCCATAATTCCTGGGTAGAACCAGTACTGTGTACTTTCTGCTATCTGTAAGAATCAACACTTTCTCACCTACAAGTTGAGCTCCCAGTGGGAATTGAACCCGCAGCGGTGAGAGGTGAAAATGAGAATGTATACAAATATAAAAAAGGCAACCAAACATCTCCATTACTCAATATGTCCATGGGACTTGAATGACCGCACTGAAAACAATCCGTGGAAAAGTGTACAATGCAAGAATATATATTCATAAATAAATTTTATTTTGATGCAAAATCGATATGCTCTAGATAAAGATCATGTAAAGTTTCGAAAAGATTGGTTAAAAACTGTGGAAGGATATAGACGTACAGATAACTAACACCATATGCCGCCTCACCATTCGATGGTAAACAATAAACATTTAAGGTACATATTAAGGCCTTAAATATTATCTTTCATGACTAAGTAAAAAATATGTAACAAGTCAGATATCAAAATGAATTATTTATTTGATTTAAAACATTTTATTTCAAATATTTACATTAAAACATCCCAATATAAAGGGTATTACATAAAAAATTAAATTGCATCATACAATAATTGTTTTTATTTATTAAAGGGACACACAGCATTTATCAAGTATTTATCAAGCATTAAAATTTGCACCTCGATTGATTAATCAAGAATTGATTTTACACACGCTTGCATATATTTAAATTATAACATTTTGGCGTTTAAAAAAAAAGAATGCTGCATGTTCCTTTAATATGCGCACCGCTCCGCCTGTATTGTGTTTATATGGCTCAAGTCATTTTCAACATATGTGGGGTTATATATATACATGTATCTGTTTGTTTTGTTTTTTTGCGGAGACAGACCACCCACTTTTCTGGGTAGAACCAGTAATATACACCTCCTGCCATCTGTTATTCCACAAACTTTATAATCCAATAAAATTCAGAAAACATCATTTTAATCCAATAAAGAAATTGGGCATGGTCGGTCAGATTAACAGAAACACATTTATATTTTCGTATTAGCCCTTATTTTGAGCCACTCCAATGAACTGTCCAGTTAAAGTCGCCATCGATCCACCTCTGTCAACAGTCAGACATGTATGTTGATATGATATTTTGCTGAACTGGTGATCCTGGGAATTTCGAAATTAGTGGGTCCAAATAACCTTCCCTCAAGTCACAAATGTTACTAGACATATTTTTCTTGAAGTTGATGCTAGTACTGTCCGTATGAGGTATTCATGATTCAAAAAAAATAGTAATAATATTGTACACCGTCGCATTATTCTATTCTTGTTCGTTTAAGTATTTCTGATTCGGCTGATTATGTTGTAAAAAATTATTATAATATATATATGTGACTAGACACATATTTCAATAAAATCCTCCCATATTTTGTGACTTCAGTACAGTTTCCCAGCATCTCAGGATATCAGGGACTCTGAAAATAAAAATGATACAGATTCTGTTTAACCATACATATTTTTCTTTCAACTTAAATTTATAGGTAACAAGTTGGTGAGTTGAAATAGATGAATAAAAAGTGAATATAGAACTTTTTTTATAAGAATATAAATTGAACAGAACATGGTGGAAACAATGACCAGAAAAAAACCTATAAAACTTCTAATTTTACTTTAATTTTTAAACATGATCACTGGTGGTTTCAAATGCAGGACCAAAAACATGGGTATCACCGGTTACTTTGCTTACCAGTTTTTTGTGTTAAAAAAACACCTTACCAATATCGGGTCGGAGGGTCTAAGAACCGAAAAAAAACACCAAAATAACTCTGGCCTAAGTTGGATCAACAACACATATGTGAGCCGCAACACACGAAAACGTCCCTTCAGACAAAATTTTGACTTTGTATATTTTTTGATGTTTATGAAACACAATGATTTTCTCTTTAAAAATCTTTTCATTTTATATTGATATCTTAATTAAAAATGATTTTATTTCAATTTGAAAATTAAAGATTGCATTATTAACCGTTAATTTTGACGTTGATGTCGGCGTCTTGGACGACGTCGTTGATTAAATAACCACAAAAAACCTCAACAGTTACCATTTTCTATAGCATCAACTATTTATATTAAGGAAACATATTGCCTATGATATAATAATTAGGTAAAACATGGAAGTGACGAGAATTTTGATTAGTAATTAATTGATTACCGGCCGACGTCATAAATTGTTACTTTATGACTATGTCGTCTGAACGTCCGAAGGGACGTTTTCGCGTGTTTCGGCTCATGTCATTTAGAGCCGCCCTTGAGAGAGGGGAAGGGCACATAGGAAAATTAAAAAATGATACATCTTTTGTTTACCGTAACCAGATTTTGTTTCAACTTAAATAGTTAACAAGTTGTAGAATTGAAATATGTAGATGAATAGTGATTTTAGAAAAAAATGTTACATTAAGATGAATTAAAAGAAAACTTGTTTTCGGCTGATCAACACTTTACCGGTATACCTTATTTAGAGCCACCCCAGAGAGATGGGAAGGAGGACACATATGATAGGAATTTGAGAACCTGCCTTATTCTTACTAATGAATATATTTCTATGGTTCTTTATGGTGTTTGAAGGATAGAGAACCCCAGTTTCAATCCCAGTCTGGACAACAAATGAGGCTGAGGGAAGGTGGTGTATTGCCCGAAAACACAGACGACACTCAGTGGTGCATGTGTGACTTGAACCCGAAAGCTCCAGATTGTTATCGTCCGCCATGCTATCGCTGGGTCAATGCCAGCACATTATGTTAAGTCAGGGTCCTGGTTAAGTTTAATATTTTAGATGTAATACAAGGATGTTTTTATCTTGTTCGATTCATTTTACATCCGTACTATGGACAATATGACCTATTTATGTGTCGATGAGCTGTAAAACACCATTTATTCATTTTTTATTTTTAGTATAAGAAGTCTGAGACTAAGTGCAGGTCCACAATGCCACATATATACATTGATAAATTCATAGATTTTTTGAGACTGTGCTTACCTACACACTGGCTTACACAAGGCTCTTGATGTAGTTCTACAGATTACTGTGAGACTGTGAAATGACTGTTAAAACAGGCTGTGGTAACACAATGCACACTGACACTGCCTCATTTAAACAGACCTGAAAAATAACATATTGTTCCATTTAATTTTAACATTAATAACTATGTTCAACTTTCTTAATGCTATCAATGCCAGCTTTCCATAATAGTTTTCTTAAAACACATCTGGACTTTCTGGATACTGTCCAAAATGTAAGACTGGCATTCATGAATAAGTAATATTTTCAAGGCTTACATTTTCATCAATCATTCATCGCTCATGTGTTCTAAAAATGATCAGAATTAAGTTAATATATATGAACCACCACCATTTCATATGTTTCGATGTTAAACACTTGTCCTACACTACAGTACAGTAATTAAAAGTGTATTTACTTACACAAATCCCTACACAGGCTACAGACAATCAGACAATCCATGCCATGACCCATTTCATTTGCTTGCCAGCTTGGTGTGTTTCACTAATTCTCCGACATAGATGATAGATCCACAGGAACTGGTCACTTTTAATTTTTGCCTTCTATTATTATAATTGTCTATAAAGGACTTTAATGGGAAATTTTGGAAAATGCTGGTGTTCTTTTTCAGAGGTCAAGCAGACGTTCGAAACAATCTCAGTTACACGCACACTATATACTAACATGTGCAGAAATAAATTTCCTATCCAACAATACCTTTCTTCCTACGATCCCTTGTAAATTCGCTGAGATATCCGAGTTCAAAGTCACCAAAGTGCAATTTCAAGCAGCACGTCGTTTGTCTATGTCCCCTATGTAAACAAATGAAATTTACCGAAAATCAGGTGTCCGTTAATTCCGTTAATTTCGGCGCAGTATTCCAGCTTCAAATCACAACCAATTCACTAAAGTAAAGCATCGATACGTAAATAAATCCATATTTTATCAGTTTGCATAGTCCGTATCACGAGAAAGTCACACAACAACGAGTATTTCGCCACTTGTTATCGGCACTAGCAGACTTTACAAATGAAACCGCCATTTTCAAATGAATTACGGGGCCGAATGACGTCATAATGCGAATCTAACAGCTATGGTAAGTATTTTTACTTTTTAATATTATTCTTGAATATATTAGAAAATACGTTTGTGCTTATCCATAACACTATTATAATCAATAATAGTGTTATGGATAAGCACATGCGTATTTAATAATATATTCAAGAATAATTTTAAAAAGTATTTTTTTTTACCATAGCTGTTAGGTTCGCATTTTGACGTCATTCGGCCCCGTAATTCATTTGAAAATGGCGGTTTCATTTGTAAAGTCTGCTAGTGCCGATAACAAGTGGCGAAATACTCGTTGTTGTGTGACTTTCTCGTGATACGGACTATGCAAACTGATAAAATATGGATTTATTTACGTATCGATGCTTTACTTTAGTGAATTGGTTGTGATTTGAAGCTGGAATACTGCGCCGAAATTAACGGAATTAACGGACACCTGATTTTCGGTAAATTTCATTTGTTTACATAGGGGACATAGACAAACGACGTGCTGCTTGAAATTGCACTTTGGTGACTTTGAACTCGGATATCTCAGCGAATTTACAAGGGATCGTAGGAAGAAAGGTATTGTTGGATAGGAAATTTATTTCTGCACATGTTAGTATATAGTGTGCGTGTAACTGAGATTGTTTCGAACGTCTGCTTGATCTCTGAAAAAGAACACCAGCATTTTCCAAAATTTCCCATTAAAGTCCTTTATAGACAAATATAATAATAGAAGGCAAAAATTAAAAGTGACCAGTTCCTGTGGATAGATCTATTGTAAATTACGCACTCACTCAAGTCAATCATGTAAAACTTGGAATTATATACGATCACTGTTTCGATAAAGGTCTAACAACTTAATTCCACTCCTGTACAAATGTCTATGTGTGTAACTCAGTATGCATGCATCTGCATAATTTGACCTTTGAATACGTGTACACCGTGTGTGTGTGAGCTATTTTTAGCACATCGTTTGGACTGTGGCAATGAAAATACAGCAGTTCAGTTCAATTCACAATTTAGTTTTAGTGACAGTGCGAATTTGTCCAGGGAGAAGTGAGGGTTTATGGCGTGCGACTGACTGGCCCTTGGCTGGGTGTTTTTCTGTGTCGCCGCCATTTTAAATAGCCTCTGAAAGACTGAAATGCAGGTACCAACTTTCAAAACGGGCACGCAAAATGTATATTCACGAAAAAATAAGAAATTTTCAAAAAAGGTAGATCAGGCAATGATCTTCAACTCCTGGCAATTTCAACAATATTTAAGAATATACAATTTTTGTACCCGATTTGACATTGGCAATTTCGAAGAAAACAAAAACTACTTTTTTTCGATCTTCGCATTTGTACCGCGATTTTCGACTATGATATCTCTATAAAACCTGTCAACACGATTGTTTGGTGAATCTCCGACATAATAATATACTTCTGATATGATTTGTTTTCTCTGTCATCTAGTCTACGCTTTAAACTAGTGTTTTTAAAAAGAGTACTAAAAAATCCGCGCAGCTGCACGTGCTCGCAAAATGGGAACTACGTTGTCTCAACCCCAATTATTTATGTTTGAGTTATGCGGTTCAGGCACGTGAAATGACTTCTCTGCTCCCGTACTGGTATAGACGAACGGATTTTGAACTTTGATCTCTTAGTGTGACATTGACCTTGGAGCCACGGACCTGGATTTTGTGCGCGACACGTTGCCCTGCTTTGGTGATCAATTGTGCGAAGTTATTTGAAAATCCATCCATTATTGTCAGAGTTATGAAGCGGACACGAGTGGTTAGACGAACGGATTTTGACCTTTGATCTCTAAGTGTGACCTTGACCTTAGAGCCACGGACCTGGATTTTGTGTGCGACACGTTGCCATGTTGTGGTGAGCAATTGTGCGAAGTTATTTGAAAATCCATCCATTATTGTCAGAGTTATGAAGCGGACACGAATGTATAGCCGAACGGATTTTGACCTTTGATCTCTAAGTGTGACCTTGACCTTGGAGCCACGGACCTGGATTTTGTTCGCGACACGTTGCCCTGTTGTGGTGAGCAATTGTGTGAAGTTGTTTGAAAATCCATCCATTATTGTCATAGTTATGAAGCGGACGCGAGTGTACACGCGAACGGACAGACAGTGCGATTACTATATGCCACCCTTCGGGGGCATAACAAAGGAAAATACAATATAACATTTTTCAACAAATCAAGGGCCATAACTCTGTCATTACTAACAAGATCTAGCTGGTTTTCGACATTGTCCAAGATTTCATTGATATATCACGCTCTGCACAACTAGACATCCTACTGAGGCTTCCTGCCAAATTTAGTAGAAATCGAACAAGCCGTTTAGGAGGAGTAGCGCCGACAAGAAATTTAAAGTAAAATGTCAAAGGGCCATAACTCCGTCTTAAATCAGCGAACTAGAACAAAAGCGTGATATGCACAACTAGACATCTTACCGATGCTTCCTGCCAAGTTTCGTCGAAATCCAACAAGGCGTTTAGGACTTGCAACATAAATGTAACAGACACAACTAGAAAGCATAGCAATGCTTCCTGCTAACACGGCGTTACACAAAAATAAAATTCAAAAATAATAATTAGATGAAAAAAATCAAAAGCAAAATAAATAAAATCATTAAAAAAATAAAACATCTAAAAAAAATAATATATATATTAAAAAAATTGTTTAAACAAAAACATATACTAATAACAAAAAAAAGGCAAAACAACGGTAAAGTTTGGTAAAGATCAGATGAAAAATGAAAGTCTTATCGTATTAACGAGGCAAAATATAGCATTTTTAACTAAATCAAGGACATAACTCTGGCTGGCTGTTTTTCAAACTTCTCCGAGCTTTCATTGATATTAACAATCTGTTAAAGTTTGGTAAAGATCAGATGAAAAATGAAGACCTCTGGCCAGTAGAACTAAAAATCATCAGCTCCAAAAAGTAGGTCAAGGTCATAGATGAAATCCATGCATCAAAAAAGATGCACTGCCCAAGACACAACTATGTCAAAATTGAATATCTTTCTTCCAAAGATTAAGCTATAAATTAGGTTTAAAACATCTAGTGCATAATTATAGTTCATGAGAAAGTGATGTAAATGTAACAATTAAAGTTATCTGCCCTTTGCTTGGATGGTGAAGGTCACATCCACATTTGCTTTGTCACGTTGCAATGTACCACTGAAGATACTACAGTATAAGCAAAGTTTGAAAGGTCCTAGTGCATATAGTTTGTGAAAAAGTGACCTAAACGCCAAAGTTGAAAGTAAAAATTATAAGGTTATCTGCCCTTTGCTTGGAGAGTCAAGGTCACATCCACATCTGCTTTATCACGTTGCGATGTACCACCCTAGATACAACTATAAACAACGTTTGAAAGGTGTAGTGCATACAGTTTGCGCGAAATTGACCTCAATGCAACATTTGAAGGTAAAACTATTAAATTATCTGCCATTTGCTTGGAGGGTCAAGGTCACTTCCATATTTGCTCTGTCACGTTGCGATGTACCACTCAAGATACAACTATAAGAAAAGTTTTAATATCTAGTGCATACAGTTTGTGAAAAAGTGACCTAAACGCAAAAGTCGAACCTAAACATTATTAAGTCATCTGCCCTTTGCTTGGAGGGTCAAGGTCACTTCCACATTTGCTTTGTCACGTTGCCATGTACCACCCAAGATACAACTATTAGCAAAGTTTTAAAGGTCTAGTGTATACAGTTTTTGAGAAAATATCCTAAACGCAAAACTTGAATGTTGACGCCGCCATCTCCGCCGCCGCCGGAAAAGCAACACCTATTTCTCTTTTTTCTTCGAAAAGGCGAGACAAAAAAGATTTCAAGGGCGAATAATTAAAAAATATCTATGAACCAGAGAGTTGTGGGCTCTTATCAGATGTATTTATTGGATCATGCTGAATACGTATATAAAGTCTCATTGTTTTAGAACTTATACTTTGAAAGTTATTACCCACAATCAGTTGCCAGGTAAAAATTAACGGACAGACGGACGGATATCATCACGACATAATACTTTCATATAGCGTATAAAACAGCAGTACAAACTACGAGATCAGTTGCACACAAACGGTATTTGGAGACAAAGGTGCTTGTGTTGCGTGCGTGCGTGCGTGCATGTGTGTAGGGGACTATGCTGTATATGTGGAAGTAAAGCAAAACAAATGGCAGTCCTATTTGCAAGATTCATCATGCTTAAATGTGTTAAAGCCACTGCTTGTAAATCAGTCAAAATTAGTAGTACAGCATAAGAAATGTCATGATGCGCGGTGAACAACTAGGTCAAATAAGTTACTTATCAGTTATTTAAGAAAAATATATATACATCAAATTTAATGAGCTTTCGTTTTAGAATACAGGATAATTTCCACCTGGACGTGTACATTTAATAAACGATCTCGTTATCCGCACTCGTTTATTTTATCTATCCAAAGTTCACCTCTCTCGGGCAATGATTTCTGTATATCAAAATGAAAGTTCATACAACTCAATGTAAACATTAATGTGTATACTGGTGAATGACATATGTATATATTAGAATGTTGCACCTTTGCATAATACTCGATTACACATGTGTACAATTCCTTTGATGCACCCCAGTAATAACTTGAGACACCCAGAAACATATGCACGTGTATTCGGAGAAATCATAAACTGTTGCATGTTTATGATAAAGATAATGAAACACAAACACATTTATAAATGAAACACAACGCACTTATAAACTCTCTTCAATAACGCTTTATTTGATGATTATTTCATGTATTACAAATCTGATAAAACCGTAGGATTATTTTATTGACCACTATTTATTTGAGGACAACACTCATAATTATACGTGTACAATTAAATAACTTGCTTTCACTCTATTATATTTTGGTAACATAGTGTAGGATATGAGAATTCCCTTAAAAAGCTAACAGTTTCAAGTTCCTGCCAGGTATCTATAGGCGGCCAAACCCATCAAAACATATAACTTACTTAAGATGATGTCTCTTGCCTCACGATTAAACAAAACAACAGTCCATTCGATCACATTTGTCTTTTAATTTAATGTCTTATTAAACCATGTAATGTACCTTTTCAGACCGTTCAATATAAGTGTAAACCGTTTGATGAAAACACAAATCGTTTAATAATAGATGAAACCGTTTAATGAAAGCAACATCTAATAAGTTATGAACTCATTTAACAGAAAATAACATTTGTATAACGATGAAACATTTCAATGGGTATCAGCTGGAACCATCTAATGACCATCGAAATCGTCTGGTGTCTTTTGAAATAGTTTAGTAAAAACACAGATCATACAACATATTTTTTTAAATAGTAAAACTCCATTTCATTTTGTGAATATTTTCAAACAGTGAAACGTATTGAAACAGTATTAAATGAAACCATTTCATGACGTATTTACATATATTTTACTATTGATTATATTTCAACAATAATGAAATCTCAGTTTTTTATTTAATCATATGCAAGCAGTTTTAAAGTCAAAATAATAAAGGATTAATACACCAGTCTTTGGTCTATCCGAGGACTACCACAACACTTGCAGAGTTTGGTGGATTTTCAATATATTATCAATTGATCTCAAATTGTCTATTTACAAGAACATAACTCGAATGTTTTTTAAAACAATTGTATTTTAACAGCAAGGTCCCAGTTGTTCAAAGATCGGTTATCTTAATCGAGCGTTAAGTCAAAATTTCAGATCTATCTGATTTCCGATAAATGAATATTTCTACCAGAAATTGAGCATGTGAAAGCATTATGCCAAGAAGAAATGTAAATTAAAAACGTTTAGAAGTACAAAACATTTTTTTTATGAGATAATGTACTTTGAAAGTTTACACTAACCAAGGATTAAGCTAACCGATATTTGAACAACTAGGCCCAGGGCTTTAAACTATAACTATTTTGCGTGCAAATCCCTCAATATTTCACTACGCAAACAGTGCGATGATTTAGACATTGCTCGATTGTTATGTTATCAAGAAATCTGTTTCAGAGAAGAATCATCAACATTGCTCGTCAAAAAGATTCTTCGTAGTAAAGGTATGAAACCACCAATTATTTTCCTCACGAACACCAATGTTAAAATGTCACATATTAATGAGTTGCTGCAACTTCAACTCAAGTATGGGTAATTTAGCAGTGTAATTTCCACTTGAAAATTCACTAGAAAAGGTGGGGTCACAAGACATGTAAGAAAGTTATTGTTCATTTTTTACTTAATAGGTCAAGGGTACAGCTGTTTTCATTAATAGTGGTTCACAAAGTGTATGTATATATTCGGTATTTCTTAAATGTTTACCAGTGATTCAGTAAAATCTATTTTTTAATAAGCTTCCTAAATATACAACAACAAAATCCAATAGAATGTTTTCAGGCAGTTTCCCTTACTTATAATGCCCATTTCCATCAAAAAAGGAGGAATTACTTTTTATTTCAGGAACTACATTCGACGACATCTCGGAGGTTTATATGCAACTGGTGGTGGTAATCCTAAAGCGATAACTGCGGCAGCCATCTTGAACATGTAACGACACAAAACCCAGAACAGACACTTCGTTTGACATGATAAGCTAATGGTCATTGTCAATATATGGCCATGACTGCTTCCGTCCACTCAACGAAGCTAGATATCCTAGTGAAGACGTTCGGGTAGTACGGCTGGCACGTGGAACTACCGACCCATGAGGCCACGCCAGCTAGAGCCCAGTCATAATTGACAGCACACACCAGTGGACCACCGCTGTCTCCCTGTTAAAGATAAAAATGGTAACGAAATATGACGTGAAAGTGTACTATAAAAACCATTTAAACTGGCGTAATTTGAGCAGTCGTTGACGAGATTCGTATTTTGTGTATTACGACATATCATAGATCTATATGTACACTGGATTTGAAACACCCTATACGCCCTTTGTTAATTCCGATTTATCCGCCGAATGGTCAATAAGCTGGTTCCCTGATTATTCTGCGGTAAACAACAAGGTACCTGCCAGGGTAACAGGTGCGCGGTGGCTATTTTTGACGCGATCGATTATCCTGAGACATAAAGCAGAATTATTAACATACTACTTCACGATCTATTTCAAATATCGAGGTAAGTTATTTAAATCTGTTTGTATTGCTCTTAATTTATTGAAAGAAATTATAGAATTCATACTATAACTTGGGTTTTAGCGGCGAAAATACGGTCGATAGCCGTGTTGATTTTCTTTTTTCTACAGTTTTCGCCATATGCGGCTTGAAATCGAGAATGTACATCTTTTGAAAATTTAACTTCTCTTTCATTTACGTTACGATATTCGAAGTAATTATTCCTTCGTAATGCCAATATTTTGTAGAGTTGCTTGCCGGTCTTGGATTTCTGTATAATTGCACTAAACTTTTCGAATATAAAGGACACTATTTCTGCCAAATAAATATTGTTTCCGATATTATGTTCACATCAATAGTGTTGAATTACTGTCATCTATTTTATCATTGACATTGTTCATGCCTATTAATATGTATTTGGATGAAAATTTCAATTAACCATACCCCATCCATTTTGGATTTTCTTTTCAAAGATGGCTGACCAATAGCCCTTAATATAGGTATATGTACACGTATATACATACACGCACGTTGTTTTTTTATTAGTCCCCTACCGATCCAGACCGGAGGGGACTTTAGGTTTGCTCCTCGTCCACCCGTCCGACTGTCATATTTTTGTCCGGACTGTAACTTTGTCATGCATCTTGGGATTTTTAAATAACTTGGCACAAATGTTCACCATAATGAGACGGGTGTCGCGCATATTATCCAGGTCCGTAGCTCAAAGGTCAAGGTCACACTTGCAGATTAAAGGTCAGAAATACGTTTGTCCGGGCTGTAACTTAGTCATTTATCATGGGATTTTGAAATAACTTGGCACACATGTTCACCATAATGAGTTGGTGTGTCGCACATAAAACCCAGGTCCGTAGCTCAAAGGTCAAGGTCACACCTGGATATTAAAGGTCAAAAATACGCTTGTCCGGACTGTTACTTTGTCATGCATCATGGGATTTTGAAATAACTTGGCACAAATATTCACAATAATAAGAAGACGTGTCGCGCGTAAGATCCAGGTCCGTAGCTCAAAGGTCAAGGTCACACTTGCAGATTAAAGGTCAGAAATAGGCTTGTCCGGGCTGTAACTGTGTCATGCATCATGGGATTTTGAAATAACTTGGCACAAATGTTAACCATAATGAGAAGTCATGTCGCGCGCAAGACCCAGGTCCGTAGCTTAAAGGTCAAGGTCATATTTGGAGGTTAAAGATCAGAAATACGCTTCTCCGGGCTGTAACTTTGTCATGCATCGTGGGATTTTGAAATAACTTGGCACAAATGTTCACCATAATGAGACGGTGTGTCGCACACAAAACCAAGGTCCATAGCTCAAAGGTCAAGGTCACACTTGGAGGTTAAAGGTCAGAAATAGGCTTGTCTGGGCTGTAACTTTGTCATGCGTCGTGGGATTTTGAAATAACTTGGCACAAATGTTTACCACAATGACTCGGCGTGTCGCGCGCAATACCCAGGTTTATTTGTTTATTTATATATAAAGGCTACCAATAGCTTGAATAAGGAAAAAATAGTGGACCGGAAATCTGCTCCTTCGCTTCCGGTAAAGTTTTTATATGGTGCCAATGTTAACTGTTTGTAATGTATAGAACTGTTGACCTAATATCGCTGATATTATAAAAAAACAAAACACAGTTTAAACACTATATTAGATGTAGTCGGATAAAGGATAGTGTAATGTAACTGCAGTTTTGATAAATGATTATGTTTTCAATCTGAAATATAAAATTAAAAATATGAAATTAAATGTATCTGTAATACTTAATAACTAGTTTGTCATTTACAATACCTTTATATATAGTCTAAATATATGAATGACTGAGGTAATCATTAAGTCCTGTTATTTTCGATAAAATGCTTTGATACAAATATATCTTAAGTAATTAATAATCATTATATAACAAAACAACTTAAGACACGTATAGTGCATAAATTCCTTTTCGCATGCGGAAATTTCTTTTCGCTCCGCGGTAAGCTGCACTTTCTTGATTTCATTGTTAAATGTATTGATAGATAAAAAATATTTTTAAATTAATCAAACATGAAAGCGATTACGTCACTAAGCAACTTAATTAAGACATTAATATAACACATAAATAATAGACAAATTCCTTTTCGCTCGCGGTATTTCCTTTTCTGTCCCAAGTAGACTACACCTGTTTCTTAATTTCATAATTGGGTTTAATAAAGTATATTGATATAGTAATATCGCCCCGTTATATCTTGGTGAATTAAACAAACATATAATACTAACTAAGAAACTTAATTAAGACATACATATAAAAATAAAAAATATTTATTTTTATTTTTCTGAAGCTTCCATAACATATTCATACAGAACATATATATATATAAATGTTATTATTATTTACCGATATCATGCAAAATGTATATATTCATTTTTGATAAACATCTAACTCACTACATTCTTATTGTGTAAATATACAAATAACAATAATAATATGATGTTATTCTGCAAACAGATTACTGGAGAAGGGAATATGCATTTTATGTAAAGATATGCATTTGTATATTTTCAACTTTGCATATATACTGGAAAAAAATAATAAAAAATAATAAGTTCAGCAAGCTTTAATAGACATACATATAATAGTAGTTTCCTTTTCGCTCGCGGGATTTCCTTTTTGCTCCCGAGTAAACTGCACCTCTTTCTTAATTGCATCTTAGTTTTCATAATTGTGTTTAATAAAGTATATCGATACATTTATATCATGTTTAATCAATCTAAAATATAATAATTCTGCCACTAAACAACTAATTTAAGACATACATTTACTAAACACATTCCTTTTCACTCGTGGGAAGAATTCCTTTTCGCTTCTTTTCGCTTAACCATTCCTTTTCGCTGTTTACCCCAACCCGGGAAATACCTCTATTTTTAGCAGACTACTGTACACGTGGCAGCGACTGGCCAATGAAAAAAATGTGTTATTTTCGCATCAGGGATTTTGCTCACCTTTTTGCTCGCGGGGGTTGAAGGTCAGGTTCTGATGAGTGGGTTCTAGTATACACCTGGCACGCTAATGCTATACACCTGGCACGTAAAAGAACTAGGACAGCTTCTGGAACGGAGCTACAGTACTTCTGTATCAATTTCGCATTATCCTCTCAAAACCTAAAATGACTAACACTCGCCCATATGGGTAACCAGTGGCGACAATAAATAATAAAAAAAAAGACTTAAGAAAAACACTGGGGAAATAACTCAATAAATCAGTGCGTGAATGGTAAGTTGACGCGCTGACTATGAACTATTCGTAACTGCTGTAAAGGAGAGTAGCGACCAGTGGATAATTGAAATGAATGTTGTTTTAACGGCTCATCAACAACAGTGGATAACACCATGTGCACTACTTATATAAAGTTTATTCGGCAGTCTGTTTTTTTCTGCTTTTTTCTCTTCTAGAAATAAAGGAGTACTGTAGTTGTAGAATACAATTTGTAATGTTTAATGCATATTGTCTTTTTGTAATTATTCCAAATCTGTGATGATGTTTTGTGTGCTCGGCAGGATTAAATCAGGCCTGCCAAAACTTTTTAAAACAAAATCCTGAGATTTTTAAAATTTAAAAAAAAAGATTTAAAACGCACGATGAACATTTTTAAACGGAAATTTTGAGTGCGCGACTTGATTTTCGCACTATTTTTTTTTTAAAGCCCAAATTTAAATTATTTATGCAATTAATACAAGTTGATGCATTGTTTGATAGTTATAGAAAATAATAAATTAGCATAGTAATTCGATTAGAAAGACTTGGTTTAGTTTCTACCACAACTGTTTTTTTTTTTTATGAAAGTGCACTTACTTTTCTACACAGATGCGTGCTAAATGGAAATACAAAGTCAACTCGTATACAAATTATAATCATCGTACACAGCAGCAGCTGTAATAGTCAACCTTTTGATGCTACAGTCGGGACAACTGTTGCTTATGGAGCTGCTATTTGGGGAACCCAAACATTCTTCTGCATATAGTGTATCCAATATAGAGAATGGGAACAACAAGGAGCACTCCAAACGCAGCAGTTTCTGAAGATCTTGAATGGGAACCAATGTTTTGTAGGCACATCAAATGTATATCCGGCCATTGGTTAAGGCTTAATATGTTGCCAGACAGTAGAGTTAATGAACGTATTTTCATCTCTTGTTGTGATAAAGGTGTAACTGTAAAATTTGGTGTTATAGAGTGAAACGGATTTATGATAAACTAGGATGTCAAGAACTGAATACTTTGAATTTAAATATTAATGAATGGAAGGACTGTATTAATTTTGAAAATACAGTTAGTGGAACAGGTAAAAATAAATTGAGAACTTATTCATAATTTTTCATTGCAGAGGTGTTGATTTTTTTTTCTTATTTTCAGTAGGTGATAACATTTGTGTTACTCGGTTTTTATCCTTAGGTTCTATAGTAAAATAAAAATCTTTGGCCGAGTAAAAAGTCGATAATTTTCAATATTTTGATTTTGTAAGTTACATATATTGAATAAATTTGCATGGATGTACATGAAATATGCAGGTTTTTAAAAAAATCACACTGTAGATACCTTAATTTTAACAGTAAACTTGGTTGAACATCAAGGATAAAGACCGAGTTAATCACCTACCAGAATGTATTAGGTATGTCTTATTTCTGGTCACTGACTGGTCAGTTATTTTGATGATGCTCTATCAAAATTATGAATAGAGCGTTTAAAAACACACTTATAAAAGAGCGATATTGTAATATTATTTTGCCAAAAACTCACAGAGCGGCTTTTGCCAAATTCCGCTGTGGAACGGCTCCTATTCGCATTGAAACTGGTAGTTACGAGCATATTCCAGAAGCTGAAAGATTCTGTCCATTTTGTAATGATTCGAGAATCAATTGCATGTGATAATTAAATGTTCCTTGTATGATGATATTCGTGCACTATTATATAATAAAGCTTCTGTGATAGACACACATTTCAGCACATTAACTGACATTGAAAAAATGATATTTCTTTTTTCAAACCAAGCATACTTTCAAACCAAGCATACTGGCTGATTCGTGATACTGCCAAAGCCTGTTTTAATATTTTACAGAGAAGGGGAAATTTTCTGTATAAATAGACTAACATTTACTTTATGTAGATACCCGTATTGTTTTACATGTAAATATTGTGATTATTATTATTTTATGTGTGAGTGTATAAGCCTTATTTTATCTTGAAAAGTGAACAGCTGTTTATTTTGATTGTTTAAGATATTTTTTAATATATGCCCTTTTGCTATTATTGATTACTAAACAGTGGATTAAATATAACGTGTTATTACATTTCTAGATGTTTGATCGTTATGGCCTTTCATAACATTTAAAGGTCCCGAATAACAATGGCGGTACACTTCTTATGTGTTTGAATATGTAAAATACTCCGTTCAATTGTGTTAAATCTTGTTTCTCACTTGATTTAACGCTTGTATTGTCTCCTATAATTCTTTTGTGGGTAATTTATATAGTAAATATGCCTTGTTTGTACTATGATGAGACATAAATAAAGAAATAAAAAGAAAAAACTATAGTGGTAGTTTTACCACACACAAGGAGTTGCTAGTTATCTCTCACTTGATATTTCAGTTAGGTTGACCAATTAAAGAAATCACAGATATTGCTGGTTATGCCACTGAAGGAACTAATTATGTCCTTAGGTGTTAAGTGTATGTTATATACAATACAATACAATACAATATCTTTATTCAGCAATTAAACATACAACACATGTTTATAGCCTACACAATTACATGAAAGTATGAAGATAGTGAGAACATGAACACAGTCAGTGCATTAAACGGATAACCCCCACTGATTCGACACTTGTATATATTCCTCTGACTAGGGGGCGTAACAGGACTAATACGGAAATAGCTGATAAACTGTGAAAGTATAGCTGTTAAATCATGTACACTTTGTTTTGATGGACAATCCGGAGATTGTACACTTAAATCCGGAGATCCGGAGAGCGACTAAATCCGGATTTTATCCGGAGATTTGGCAGGCATGCCTTCATAGAGGGTGGCATATATGTAACTGCATATATTAGGGTAAGTTTACATACATAGATATATTTATAGTGTATTCGCTGCGGAATATGCTTTTTATTTTTGTTCATTCACTGCGAGCTTACAATTCCGGTGAAGAGATTCGATTTCTACTTTTTTGACAAGCTAACATATATATGTCTGAATCACACAATAAAGGATGTCCAATTTGGTCAAGATAGCACAAAGAAACATGCATAAAGAGTTTAACTAGTGAATGTGATGTCTATTTATAAGATATATTTAGGTTGTTTATAAATAAATTGCACATGTTTCTAAATTGCACTTAACCCCTGTTTTTGAGGAACATATAGTTACGCATTTTGAAATTCGAAGTGGAATAAATCATGACTTAATTGTCCAATTTGAAAAAAATCTTTTTGATTTAGAAAGATAGCTAGATTTTTCATTGACAATTAAGTTCTCTTACACAGGAAACGTTAATTAAGTGTTAATTGGCGATTTGTATTAGGTGACATGGCACCTATTGGAACGGTTACCCCTCAGGATGTAAATTATTCTCCAGCATGTCACCTAAGCACGCTAACGTATATATATATTGTATCTCGTCATAGCTAGGCGCCCTGCCGTAGTTCGTCCGAAGGTTGTCTGTCCTTGGTAGTTCACAAATATTTCTCCCTATATATAATTCTGCCTTGTGAACGTGAATCTCTTACGAGATCCAAATTTCGAAAGTTGCCGTAGTGAGTTCAAATTCTCTCCCTTTATTATATTTACTGAATTCACAGTATCCCTAAGATCCGGCACCTTGTCTCAATATAGCTGTGTGTGGTTGAATGCTTAAATGTGGCCCACTCATTTGAGCTATAATTGTATGTATGTATGCGTCTATATGTTAATTGTGCCTCCAGACGAGTGTGTTATGATGTAGAGATACAGTTCATCAACGTGTGTTGCAGCTATCCTTTTTAGGGAGTTAATGCATACGCTTGATTTTTGTGTATCTCGTCATAGCTAGGCGCCCTGCCGTAGTTCGTCCGAATGTTCTCTGTCCTTGGTAGTTCACAAATATTTCTCCCTATAAATATATATATATATATATATATTGAGAATACAAACTCTAAAGACTCAATATACAATATAAACAGCTTTAACCAGCCAGGCCAAACCCCAAAACTCGAGTGTCGAAATAAGATACCAAACTCATAATTCATTTAACGCATATTCAGTCACGGGTATTTAAGAACCCGTAAATAAACGTTTACATTTTATCGGCACATATACATTATTATATGACTTAAACACCTGGAAAGAGTTTTGATAAAAGATTTTGTAGTGTAATTTTGCCGTTATTTGTCGGGTTAATTACTTTTAAACCGTGTTATTATGATTTGAAAACTAATGTAAATTGCTGATTTTCTTTTATAAAACACTCTTGCCGCAACGAACATGTTTGTTGTACCTAAAGTGTAAAATAAAGCATTATGTTGACAATATAATACTCTAAACTGTAGCCATCCCTATGTTGATAATAAGAGATAATGACAATAACAACATTTTGATACACGATTTCCGATGCACCAACCAGTCCGATCGTGAAAATTCAGCCAATCCCGTCATTCTTCGGGATCCCGCCTCGTGTGTATATCGACGCTTCGGTATGTTCAAAAGCTTGACATTTGGTTAGTGTTACCCTCATGTATATAATGCCATATAAGTGCACATGTTTATTGATTCTAGCTGTCAAGTTCTTTCTATTAATATCCCATATATAAATAACTGGATATTTTAGGCCAGACTTCTAGTAATTTCTAGAATATTATTTACATCATGTGATACATCATATGACAGTTAAGGTTATTTAAAAATAACGTGTTTACCTTACTGAAATGTGTAGATTGTTACAGAACATCCGCCCCCTCCAATGCCAATATACTGGACTATCTTAAGCAAATGAACAATAGGATAGGCGAGATAGATAGGAGACTGAAGACATTGGATGTTCTTGAAAAAAAGGTAGATACTTTTGATGCTGAAATTAAGAAGATGTGGACATTTATGCATGAGCAATGTATTAAAACAAGCGACAAAATAAATAAAGTAGAGGATAAGACGGAATCCATTGAGTTTGCTCTTGGCCTAGCGCAAGACAAAATAACACAAATGGAAAAAGACAATGCCACTTTTAAGGGTGATCTTTTGTATGTGCAATCCCAATCAATGAGAAACAATCTCATTTATCTAACATTCCCGAAGATCCACGAGAAGTGCCGGAAATTACCGAACGAAAAGTGCGTCAATTTTTGTGTGACAAACTTAAGGTGGCTCAGGACATAGCTGTCTCGATTAAATTTGAGCGTATTCATAGAATGGGCCTGAAAAGTGATTGTTTCCCAACCGGAGAATCGTAGCAAAATGTACGTTGTTTAAAGACAGGGAAATGGTTCGTAACCAGAGGAGGAACTTAGGCGGCACAGAATTTTATATTACGGAACAATTCCCCAGAGAAATCGCGTTAAAACGGCGGAAACTGGTACCGTTGATGAAAGAGGCGAAAAACAGTGGCAAAACATCTTGGATTAGTTACGACACGTTGTATGTAAATGGCAGACCGGTGGAGACTTATGGTTTATAGGAAGGCGCAGAGGGTGAGCTGAAAGTGATTTCGTGGAACTGCAAACATGACATAGTGTTTTTATATGAAACGTGGACCAACAAAAACAGTAATATTGATCTTAATGGATATAAGAGTTACAATTTTTATCGTAAATTCCAACATAGAAATGCTAAGCGATGTAGTGGTGGGATCGTTATTTATTGTAAAAACAATATAAAAAATGGAATACAAATTGTGAGAAATCACTATGATACTATTATATGACTGAAACTTGATAAGAATTTTTTTCAAACTGACAGTGATATATATTTATGTGGAGTTTATGTCTGGGGTTTAGATTCACCTGCATATAATGTTGCACAAGTAGATCTGTTTCAAATCTTACAAGATGATGTTAATTATTTTGATAACCAGGGAGCTACCTTAATTGTTGGTGATTGCAATGCGCGTGTAGGTAAAGGTGTCAAAATTCTTCGAATATGCTGTAGGTTTACGTCAAGGGGAGTTAATATCTCCAATCTTATTTTCTCTATTTCTTGAAGACTTAGAGTTGTTTTTGCAACAAGATATAAATTCTGGTTTAAAGATAGGTGATATTGTTTGAATGTTACTACTTTTTGCTGATGATATGGTTATCCTTGGAAATTCACCAGAAGAAATACAGAGTAGCCTCGATTTGTTAAATTGTTATTGTAAAAAATGGAGTCTTGTAGTGAATACGCTTAAAGATGAAATTTGTCCTAAATCAACAAATCCGTTGTTGATATGTTTTTAATTATTAAATATCATTATAAATACGATGTTTACTATGCTATTGATGTATGTTTAGTGAAAATATGTTTTTAAAGATAAAAACCGAAAAGACGAACAGGCTTCGCTAAAAAATTGAAAAAAAATCAAAGGGGGAAAACTCTTCCTCGTAAAACCGGAAGTGACGTCATTGGGAACAAAACGAAACCATTTGTACATAGGGAAAGCACGCAAAAACAGTATAGTGTGTGTGAAAATGTCGGAATTAAGCGACTATGATGCTGAGTCAGATGAAATGCCCATGATAAGACGGTTGCACAATGTGCAACCTTACGATTTTGAGCCATAATTCGTGTCTGAGGATGAAAATAACTCGGATTCATCAACCGATGAGAAAGTTGAACGCGGTGCAGGTGCAAATGAAGAGCTTGATCGTGTTGGCATTGTTTTCATCGAAATTCTGACTGTAAGTCACCAGCAACGCTGCAATATCTCGGTACATTTACACTAAGCGCGATATGCAGTATATTCCGAATGAATGAACATGGTCTAATACTTGTACATTAATACGAGCGTCAGATTAAGGACTTTATTTTTGCCGAAAAGTAGACATTGAAAAAATATATTTAGAGTCTAGTAAGTATAATTGATAAATAAATAAATAAATGAAACAGCATCTAATTTCTATAGTATTATATATACCATACGTCCCCTCCGCCTCCAAACACTCTATAGTGGTGTATGAGATTCGGATTTGCAGTATGATACGCTTTCTCCGCGTGCCCCCAACTAACAATATACCACACACCGACTAATCAACTATTGCGGTGCCCTATTGAAGTACAGCCTAATCAGGGTACATACGTCGGTATATGACAAAAGCATGCACCATTTAGGGAAACGTAGTTTTATGATATGCCTACATTTCCTGTATATTGCAATGCCGTGAGCGGTGCAATACCGCCGCGGCGAGCCGCGTATTGCACAAGACGGATATATGATGCGTGAGAAACTAGTTCATCGCGCACGAAGAGCGAAAAATACTATGATCTAAATAATATAGTCAAATGTATTATGAGCACGACATTATGTATTATGTACATGTAGAGATCGAAAAAACAGAACTAACAGATTAAATTTTTGATTTAGAATATAAAGTATATATATATGCACTTAGGTTACTTACTGCATGAGGTAAAAGCCGTTATTGTTGTTGTTTTGCCATGCAACATTACTGAACTAGTATAATAGCTAGTAACATTATCAATTCTCTGCCTTTTAATAGACATCCATGAAACATTTTGTCATTATTTTAAAATCCAGAGACCGATATATAACTCTATATAAATATATAACACTATAAGAAGAAGAAGGTGTATAATTTAAAAAAAAAAAATAAAAAATAAAAAATACAAAATATATATTGAAACAACGACACAGTGTTTATTTCACCGAATTCATTTACATTTATATGCTAAACCTTTTAAGCAATCTTTCGAAAAAGACGGCTACATTATATTAGCGCCGTTCACGTAAGACGCATGCATCTAATTCAACAGCTAAACAATCACGATGTACAGATCTAAGCCTATATACCTTTCTACAATTTATCATACACATCCCCGAGGAATTGCTAAGATAACTGAACAAAAACGTCTATCCTACCTCATTTAATGATTTCTTCCTCAACGCCGGTCGAATCGGCGAATAAAACTTGCTCGGAGACGGCGGGGTTAGGCACTTCTAATTTTTGTAAGAAAATATTGTTGGTATCACTGTTGTTTTTAATCTGCATGGCCGTTTGTCCTCCAAATTCAATGAAAATGAAACCAAAGGATGGACTTCCCACGAATCCAACTCAAAGTGTTTACTACAAACTCGCGCGTCTTTCGAAGGTTCCCATTTTTTTGACGCGACGGCGGTCCTCCCACACTTCAAATCTTAATCTATCATTAACCTGATTAGGAAAACGAAAGAAACTGATGTTATTAGATTGTCCTTTTTTATGCACACTTTGACACCCAGCTACAGCACTCGGCATTTTTAACACGTACCATAAAACGTAATCCTACATAGACAATACTATACAACTCAATGCGACACCGCTAATCGTTTGGTACCAATGACGTCACAGGATCACGTGACACTTACCTGTCTTCAAAAAATGCGAAACTCGAAGCGTGTGCGCTATGAGATAAAATTGGCTACTGTGAGAAAACGGGACAACCAATAAGTGTAATATTTGAACAGATTGTATATTATATGCATATATTTCAGAATATATGCTCAAAAGACACGCTATATTTCACCTTTAAAACTAAAGTTATGGTTTTTAGGAAAGAGGTAGACTATTACCAAATGAGGAATTCACTTATAATAACAGTAAATTAGAAGTAGTTGATGATTTTAATTATTTGGGTACCGTGTTTAATTATACTGGTAATTTTTCACTTAACCAAGAACAATTAGTTGGTAAAGCTTTGAAAGCCCTTAATGTTTTATTAGTAAATTGTCGTAAATATAAACTTAAACCTAAATTACTTTGTCAACTTTTTGATGCATTTGTTGGCTCAGTCTTGGGTTATGCATCGGAAATATGGGGCTTTAGTAAGTCTAAAGAAATTGAAAGAATACACTTAAAATTTTGTAAGAAAATATTAAATGTTAAAGTAAGTACTTGTACAGCTGCTGTTTACGGTGAATTAGGACGTTATCCTTTGTATATTTCACGATATGTTAAAATTGTTAAGTATTGGTTTAAGTTGTTAAATACTGATAATATTATATTGAAACAGGTTTATAATATGGCCTATGACGAGTGTGTTAATGGCAAAAAGAACTGGTTATCTAATGTTAAAACGTTACTGTATGAATATGGTTTCAATTGGGTATGGGATAACCCTGATACAGTTGTTTGTAGGTCATTTGTATTAGTATTCAAACAAAGAATAATCGATTGTTTTTTGCAAAAGTGGTATGCAGATAAACAAAATTCTGGTGTCTTAGATTTGTATAACAATGTGAAAAATCATTTTCATTATGAAATATACTTAGATGTATTGCCATGTGATTTAAGAAGTTTAGTAAGTAGAATAAGGTTATCTTCACATTCTCTAAGAATTCAAGCAGGTCGGTATGGTATCAATAGGATTGAAAGAAATGAACGTTTTTGTCAATATTGTAATACTCAAGATATTGAAGATGAGTATCATTTCATTCTAAAATGCCCATGTTACTCCGATATAAGGAGGAAATACATAGCTCAATATTATTGTAATAGACCAAGTATGTTTAATTTCATCGAATTATTGCAAACTGAAAACAAAATGATTCTTTTAAAATTGGCTTTATATCTCAAATGTGCGATGTCACATAGAATATCTATAACGCATGTGTGAACACTTTATAGATCATCCTCTTTAGAGCTGATATAAATCATATACTTTGTATGTTACACGTGATTTAATTATGTATTTTGTAATTGTTGTATATATATTATGATGATGTACTTAACGTACAAGTCAATAAAAGTATGTTCTGTTCTGTTCTGTTCTGTCAAAAAAGACTATATTGTGTGCGATAGAATAGTGAGCGATATTGACGATAATGATTACATGCCGGATTATCCATTATGTCGTAATTCTATGGATACTGTTTGTAATGCGCAAGGCAACAGACTCATTGATTTGTGTAAATCAACTTCATTGAGATTGGCTCTCTCTCTCTCTCTCTCTCTCTCTCTCACACACACATGCTTGATTGCTTGCCAGCTCGCTGTATGTTTACTTCCTTATTTCTTTATTTATTACTTAGATCTACGATCGTCTGAATTAATAAATAAATCCGTTCTTTCCTCCTTAATCTACCCTCTATAGCTGACTTTATTTATTATCATTAATATTATTATATTATATGGTGAAATTCTCACCACGAGTCCTGCGTGACTCCTCCTTTCTCATACATCATATATTTTGATCTGAGAAATAATATATAAATAGGTTATTGTTGTTGTTGGCTAACGGTAGGCTAGGTAATGATCATTCCATAGGGTCGTCCACATATATGAGCCGTAACGGTGCGAGTGTAATTGATTACTTGCTTTTAAAAGAATTCGATTTTGCACGAGTAAGGGAGTTTAAAGTTGAACCATTCAATGAATGGTCCGATCATGCACCGTTATCTTTTATTGTTTATTGCAATACATATAAGCATGACTTTCAGCCTACGGAAAGTATTACAATTAAATATGACGATAGGCTTCGTGATAAATTCCGCAGTGGTTTAATCGGAAGATTAGAAGATTTTAACAATATTTCGTTGAATATTAATAATAACCTAAATGATAGGGATTGCTTGAATAACTCTATTAATGGATTTGTACATATTTTTAGGGAGGTCGTGGACCCACTATTTTCTAAAACTATAATTGACCGTGAGTGCGTGCGTTTTTCAGAAACAATCCATAATAAAGCGACTTGGTTCGACTCGGAATGCGTTGAAGCTAAGCGTATTTACTTATCAGTGTTTTCAAAATATAATTATTGTAAATCAGTAGAGCATAGAATTGAATTACATGAGAACAAACTACGTTATAAGGTTTTGATAAAGAAAAAGCGGCGCGCCTATGAGTTGAAGAAAATGCGCGATATTGAAAATTTGAGACATGCTAAACCAAAGGAATTTTGGAAATTATTTTGTCGTAAAATGAAGGGTACGCATGGAAATATTTCCTTAGAGACGTTTTATAAATATTTTTCCGAATTATCGCAGGATATATCGTCACTTCACAATGATGAGGCCGAAACTTTTTGTGAGGAACACGATTTTAATGATTTAAATTGCAATTTTGATGAACTGGACAGAGAAATTACTATCTCTGAAGTAATAATGACGGTTAATTCTCTCAAAAAAAAACAAGGCTTTTATGGGTGACTGCTTGATAAATGAATACTTTATCGAAGCGATAGACATTATTTCTCCGCATCTCACAGAATTATTTAATGGGGTATTTAACTCGGGTTATTTTCCAGATAAATGGTCTGAAGGCAATATCATTCCGCTATTCAAGAAGAATGACCCAGACGACGTAAATAATTATCGAGCCATAACATTAGTAAGCTGCTTATCAAAAAATTGTACAGGTATTTTAAATAAAAGAATTAGCATGTGGTGTGATGAAAGCAATATTATATCGGATGCTCAGTTCGGTTTTAGACAAGGTCGCTCTACCATTGATGCCATATTTGTTTTGAATTGTATTATACAGAAATTACTGAATGAAAACAAGCGGTTATATTGTACGTTTGTGGACCTTAAGAAGGCTTTCGACAGTATATATAGAAATGGCCTTCGGCTAAAACTTTTTAAGCTAGGAATTAAAGGTAAATTGTTAAGAATTATATGCGACATGTATGACAAAGTGAAATCTTGTGTACGACATTGTAATAATTTTTCTGAGTTTTTCGAATGTGCAATAGGTCTCAAGCAAGTGGAGGTAATCTCTCCAATAATGTTTTCGCTGTTTGTAGAAGACATGGAATTGTTCTTACGAGACAGTAATAAATCTGGACTTACAATAGACGATATAACTTTAATTCTTTTACTTTTCGCAGATGATATTGTTTTGTTTGGAAAATCACCGTCTGAGTTACAAGAACGTTTAAATTTGATGAAAGAATATTGCGACAAATGGGGATTAGAGGTTAACGTGGAAAAGACAACAGTTATGGTTTTTAGAAAAAGGGGTAATCTTTTAGTTAATGAGACATAGGTTTATAATGGAAATAATTTAGAAGTTGTTAACGATTTTAACTACCTCGGAACTGTTTTTAATTATACGGGTTCATACAATTTAAATCAAGAGACCTTAGCAGGTAAAGGATTAAAAGCTTTGAATATATTAATTTCACAGGGAAAAAAATACAATTTAAAAAAACAACGTTTTGCCAATTATTTGATGCGTTCGTTGGTTTTATATTAAGCTATGAAGCAGAAATTTGGGGTTTTACAAAGTCAAAGGAGATCGGAAGAATACATTTGAAATTTTGTAAATACTTGTTAATGGTTAAAACGTCTACTAGTAATTCCGGTATTTATGGAGAACTAGGTAGATACCCATTGTATATTTTAAGGTATGTAAAAATAATAAAGTATTGGAGTAAGGTGGTCGATTCAAAAAACATTTTAATATCAACTGTTTATAAAGATACTGTGAGAGATTGTGAAAGAGGAATGAAGAATTGGGCCAGTAATGTTAAAACCATTATAACTGACTGTGGCTATAATTATGTTTGGAATGACCCAACTTGTATTGATATGAAATCTTTTCATTTGTTGATTAAACAAAATTTAATAGATTGTTTTGTTCAAAAATGGAACTCTGATGTTGAAAATAATCGAGTTTTATGTTTGTATAGACATTTTAAAACCTCATTCTCATATGGAGTGTATCTAGATATATTGCCGTTGAAATTAAGAACTGCCATGTCGAGGATAAGATTATCCTCCCACAGACTTAGAATTGAAACTGGCAGATATTCACAAAATAGAACTGATAGAAATCAGAGATATGTACATTGTGTAATAGTACAGACTTAGAAGATGAATATCATTTTATTTTAATTTGTCCTTTGTACGAACAATTACGTAAACTATATGTTAAACAATATTATTACAGACATCCAAGTGTTTTTAAATTTATTCAGCTGATGCAATCTTCAAGCCAGCAAGAGCTTTTTAGATTATCTATGGTTGTTAGGGAAGCATTTATTATTCGCAATACTGCAATGTATAATGAGTAAAAAATGTATGTTCATCCTCATTGGACATGACATGTAAACTATTAAAACTTAAAAGTTTACATACAACTATGTAACAGGAATAGTTAAATTATTATAACAGGGTAAATACGTGATCCAGAGTGAATGTGTGAGACATTTCGGGCGTCAGAGTGAATGGGTGAGTTGTATGAGTGTATAGTATGTATGATTGTGTGTTTGTACTTTTTCATTGTTTAATGTAAAAATTGCATTGACCTGTCACATATTAACAAATGTAATATGTATTTATATGACGAGAAACATTTGTTTAAGTCATAAATAAAGAATATGCTCTGTTCTGTTCTGTTTGAATCTTCTATAGTATGTGTCTGATTTTCGACACACACTGTCAAAAGCTTGTGAGGAAGCTCAGTCTACTCTCAAATCTTCTCAATCAAAAATGAAAACAAGGCATGATTTGACTGCACAAGACAGAAATTTCAAGCCTGGTGATAAAGTTCTTGCTTTATTACCTATTCATTGAAAGCCTTAACAAGCTCTGTATCATGACCCTTATACAGTAGAAAAAAGGGTTAGTGATTTAAATTATATTATCAATTCTCCTGTAAGGCGAAAGCAACGTCGACGTTTGATGTTTGTCTGCAATCTTGTCTTGTCGTGCCCTCAATGGTTTGTTCTATTGTTGCCCTAGCTTCTGCCAAGTCATTGAGTACCTTCTTTGTGGCTTTCTAGTCTATTGTTTTTTTGTATTTATATATACACGAGCATTTTTGTGTTTACTTATATTGCCTATTAATGCTGCCTTGTTGGTTAGAGAATAGTTCATGGGGAATTCTTTATTTACACTGTACCGTTTTATTGGGATGACAGTGGGGTAAGTGTGAGGATTGGTGCACCCTAGAACCTGGTTTAAACCCCCATCGGTCTTTTTTGCCACCGCATGTTCCAAGTTGGTAGCCTTTTTGTCAACCCTTTTGTGTTTGTGATGTCTTATTTGGCATTTTATTCATCTTTAAAGTTGTTCTTTGTTTCTGTGTGTGTTTGTGGTTGACTGTCGTCCTTGAATGCTACTTTTCCTGTTCGATTTTTATATCTATATATATCATATTAATATGTTAAAAAATACATTGACAGAGATAGCCACATTCAGTTAATGTAGTTTGCTCTGTCCCACCTAAACATTCCAGTGCCAAGTTACAAAATGAAAATGAACATTTTGATAAAAATTATCCTGGTTTAGTAAAACTACAACACAGTGACATTTTGAAAAATATCGACGAGAAACTGGAACATCTAGATCCATCACAGAGACATCAGTTGAAACGATTGATATATATGAGCACTTATTTTCGGATCTTCCAACAAGAACAGACAAAATATTTCTTGTTGTTGATGTTGCAAATACTACTCCAATAAAACAGCATCCATACATAATGAATCCTTCTAAAGAACAATATCTTAAAGAAGAAATGCAATACTTATTGGGACAATGATTTTATTGAACCAAGTAAAATGGAATGGAGAATATTCTAGTTTCAAAACTGGATAACACTTACCGGATGTGTACTGACTATAGAAAAGTCAATAATGTCACAAAAACTGACTCATTCCCAATTCCAAGAATTGATGACTGTATTGATAAAATTGGAAATGCTAAATACGTTACAAAATTCGATCTTCTAAAAGGATTTTGGCAAGTACCTCTCACAGAAAGCAAAAGAAGTCTCTGCAATATTACTTGGATTTTATTCGCATATTGGATTTTAAAGAAATACTGGATCCATTATATGTATTTTATGTAAGTGAATATTTATCGTTTTCGTTGTAGTATTTAAATAAATGTGTTAATTATATTTTAAAAACAGTTGTTCTAGTTTGCTTTAAACTATTCTTATAATTAATACTAATGACTGAACAAATGCAAGTTATGTGGAAAACTAACCGGTACTCGTCTTCACTATCATTAGTGTTACACATTTGGAATAAACTTTCGTTTCTCTCTGTGCTCCTTCTCGATTATCTCCCTGTTTTCTAGTACGGAAAATCAGTAATGGATGTAGATAAACTCTAAGTGATATTGATATGGGACTTTTTCTAAAATGATCAGTATGACATGATATTGGTCCTTGTCGAAAATCGTTTTGATTCAACGTTAAACATGGCTGCCAGCGACTATCTTTGTTTACATAGAGTTATATAGTAAAAACTTGCAGCGACTACTCCTCTGAAATTACTTGGCGGATTTTCATAAAACTTTACGACAATGTTGCTCTTAATGTCTAATTGATCCTAGCAAAACTTCAGATCAGCCAGAAATTCAAGATGGCCGCCACAGCTAAAAATAGATTTTTAGCTCGACTGATCAGAGATCAGCAGAGCTTATGCCGTGGTGCGGCGTCCGTCTGTCCGTAAACTTTTTTTTGTAGCGACTACTCCTCTGAAACTACTAAATGGATTTTCATGAAACTTTACAGAAATGTTGCCAATGAAGTTTAGTTGATCCTAGCAAAAATTCATGTTTATGTGAAATCCAAGATGGCCACCAAATCTAAAAATAGGTTTTTAAAAAACAAGTTTGTAGCGACTACTTCTTGAAAACTATAAGTGATATTGATATGGGACTTTTTCTAAAATGATCAGCATGACATGATGTTGGTCCTTGTAGAAAATCGTTTTGATTCGACGTTAAACATGGCTGCCAGCGGCCATCTTTGTTTACATAGAGTTATATAGTAAAACCTTGTAGCGACTACTCCTCTGAAACTACTTGACGGATTTTCATGAAGCTTTGCAGGAATGTTGCTCTTAATGTCTAATTGATCCTAGCAAAATTTCAGATCGGCCAGAAATTAAAGATGGCCGCCACAGCTAAAAATAGATTTTTAAAAAATAAATTTGTAGCGACTACTTTTTGAAAACTATAAGTGATATTGATATGGGACTTTTTCTAAATGATCAGCATGACATGATGGTTATCGGAGTCGAACATTATTTTGATTCGACGTTAAACATGGCTGCCTGTGGCCATCTTTGTTTTCCTGGAGTTATATAATGAAAACTTGTAGAGACTACTTCTCTGAAACTACTTGACGGATTTTCATGAAACTTCACAGGAATGTTGCTCTTGATGTCTAATTGATCCTAGCAAATTTTCAGGTCGGCCAGAAATTCAAGATGGTCGCCATGGCTAAAAATAGATTTTCAAAATACAAGTTTGTAGCGACTACCTCTTGAAAACTATAAGTGATAGCGATATGGGACTTTTTATAAAATGATCAGCATGACATGATGTTGATCCTTGTCAAAAATCGTTTTGATTCGATGTTAAACATGGCTGTCAGCAGCCATCTTTGTTTACATAGAGTTATATAATGAAAACTTGTAGCGACCTCTGAAACTACTTGACGGATTTTCATGAAACTTCACAGGAATGTTGCTCTTGATATCTTATTGATCCTAGCAAAATTTCAGTTCGGCCGGAAATTCAAGATGGCCGCCACGGCTAAAAATAAATTTTCAAAAAACAAGTTTGTAGTCACTACTTCCTGAAATCAAAATCAATCAGTAGAGCTTCAAGGTCATTGACCTCTTGTTAAAAAATAAGTTTGTAGCGACTACTTCTTGAAAACTAAAAGTGATATTGATATGGGACTTTTTCTAAAATGATCAGCATGACATGATGGTTATCCGAGTCGAACATTATTCTGATTCGACGTTAAACATGGCTGCCAGTGGCCATCTTTGTTTACATAGAGTTATATAATGAAAACTTGTAGCGACTACTCCTCTGAAACTACTTGACTGATTTTCATGAAACTTCACAGGAATGTTGCTCTTGATGTCTTATTGATCCTAGCAAAATTTCAGATCGGCCGAAAATTCAAGATGGCCGCCATGGCTAAAAATAGATTTTCAAAATACAAGTTTGTAGCGACTACTTCTTGCAAACTATGTGATACTGATATGGGACTTTTTCGAAAATGATCAGCATGACATGATGTTGGTCCTTGTCAAAAATTGTTTTTATTCGATGTTAAACATGGCTGTCAGTGGCCATCTTTGTTTACATAGAGTTATATAATGAAAACTTGTAGCGACTATTCCTCTGAAACTACTTGACGGATTTTCATGAAACTTAACAGGAATGTTGCTCTTGATGTGTAATTGATCCTAGCAAAATTTCAGATCGGCCGGAAATTCAAGATGGTCGCCACGGCTTAAAATATATTTTCAAAAAACGAGTTTGTAGCGACTACTTCCTGAAATCAAAATCAATCAGTAGAGCTTCAATGTCATTGACCTCTTGTTTGTTGTTGTTGTAGAAGTTAATTTTCCGCGCTTATTTTTTTTGCCCACTCTCCGACGAATGTCTGCGTGGAAGGGAATAAATCTTAATGACAGTGTACGAGGATAATTGCAGACCATAATATTAAATGTGTTGTTAGATAATATGGCACTTTCTTTATTTGAATAACAATAAAATATCCACATACTGCCTGTCAGCTACTACAGTGTCTGTGAGTACACAAATGTACTTGTTGTATATTGGTGAAAATAATGTTCAGGTTATATGCTGCAGGGCGAGAGGTAAATTGGTAAGGGCGAGTAGCTTTTTGGTTCCACTAGTCCTGCAGTGCGAGTGGATTTTTCCAAATTTTTACACCCCTGCTTCGGTTAGAATGTAATTTGTCGATAAGGCAAACACGCATTGCTACGAAACCCAGATTATGAACAACTCAGTACAATATGTATATTGTAATACTCCACGATGCACCATATCTTGAGATATCTCAATATATGTCTAATTTATCTTGAGATGCTCCATGTTGAGATATCACATTTTATCTTGAGATATCTCAATTTACATATTTGTATTCAGATATCTCAATTAATCCCCATGAATCTCAATGTATATCTCAATTTATCTTGAGATAACTGTTGAGATATCTTAAGTTGTTTTGAGATAATTATCTTCAGATATCTCAATGAGTCTTCTGTCATTGATATCTCAAAATAAATTGAGATATATTTTACAATTTCTCACGATGTATCGCAACTTATCGTGAGATATGTAACTTGCGATATCTCAAGATCCCATGTGACTTGCGGTCGGTATATGCAATTTTAGTAGGATTTTCTAAGTTTGAGTTGGGCTTTATGCCATTTAAAAACTAACCATTGATGTAATTCTTGAGTTTGCCTTAGCACTGTTTCCTTATATTGACAGTTTGCTATCACTAATGTCCCGTTTACGTACTGGTTGCTATGGTATTTTGATGTCATAGTAAGATGACGTTATACATAGAATAGCATGTGGCGTGACGTCAAGTCACATGACGTCATGTGACTGACGTCATGTCACATGACGTCATTATGTCGTGTCGCGTTAAAATAAAAAATAAAATAGCATAATATAGCGGCTTCATATAAATTGAGTTTTAGGAGGCAACCTTTCAGAGTGGAAATGACTTCTGATCGCACATTTCCGACCTTTTTCATGCTATGGAAAAAAAACTGACCGAAAGAAAAAAAATTGCAAAAAAGCTGTTAAACGGTTATTTCAGTGTTCTCTTAAAAAGGTGCTGTTACACATGGATGACATTTATAATAATTATGACGCACATGTTTGATGTTTTCAGTTTTGAGTAGCTCTAAGATTATTTTGGTGTATTCGATTATGCATTCTTTGGGGTTTTGGAGCCCGCAGTTAGTAAAAATCATGTCGGGCATGTAAATTTTACAAACGGGCATGTTAAAAACAAGAAGAAAATGCCAAAATAAATCGGAATAAAATCAGACACAAAACTTAACGACAGCTTGTATACTAAATTTAAAGTCGATTTTTATTTTGTTTATACATATACATCGCCGGAAACAACTCTCGGTTTCAGAACAGACTGGTTTTCAATTTTATTTGCTATTTACGAACGACGTTGGAGACGAATGAGCAATATTTAGTATGAATCAATACCGCATTTCCGGTCTATTTTGTAACCTCCATGTACGATGAGCTTTCTTCATTATTTCGAAAGAGCGTAACCCGGCTGAAAACAATAATGCAGACATTAGTGACTCAAAAAAACAACACTTATTAAACCGAACGCGTAATTTTTATACCCAGTGACTGAGAATAAAGTGTCAAAATAATCAAGTTCTTTATTTTATTTAATTATTTTTGACATTATTCTAGAGAACATGTAACTTTCTGTGACTATATACGTATCAATTTTGTCTAAAAATAACACTCAAATTACACTTAAAAAATTCGGGTCTGTAGATATGTGTTCGGCTAGTAAATATTTATACGTCATATGCCCGATTGGCTAGTAGAAAAGTGCGATACATAGGGATCACTTTGTCGTCAGTCCGTCACGAAAACTTAACATTGGTTATAACTCTCTCATTTCTTGATATTTCTGAATCAAACCTTCAATATATACTCATCATGACAACGTCGACATGACCATGCTAAAACATAGTCAAGATCACACTGAAGGTCATTATATGGCTTAAATACTCATTTTTTTCTTCATGAAAATTTACCGTTGCCTATAACTTTCTCATTTTTGTCTCGCCTTTTCGAAGAAAAAAAGAGACATACATGTTGCTTTTCCGGCGAAGGCGGCGTCAAAATTCATGTTTTGCGTCGGGTCATTTTCTCACAAACTGTATGCACTAGACCTCTCAAACTTTGCTTATATTTGTATCATGGGCGGTACATCGCAACGTGACAAAGCAAATGTGGAAATGACCTTGACCCCCCAAACAAAGGGCAAATAACTTGATAATTGTTGGGGTCAATTTTTGCGTTCAGGTCACTTTTTCACAAACTTTATGCACTAGACTTTTAAAACTTTGCTTATACTTGTATCTTGAGTGGTACATCAAAACGTGACAAAGCAAATGTGGAAGTGACCTTGACCCTCCAAGCAAGGGCAGATAACCTTATAATTTTTACCTTCAACTTTGGCGTTTAGGTCACTTTTTCACAAACTACAAGCACTTCGACCTTTCAAACTTTGCTTATAGTTGTATCTTGAATGGTACATTGCAACGTGACAAAGCAAATGTGGATGTGACCTTCACCATCCAAGCAACGGGCAGATAACTTTGTTACATCTACATCACTTTCTCATGAAATAGAATTATGCAGTAGATGTTTTAAACCTACTTTATAGCTTAATCTTTGAAAGAAAACATATTCTATTTTGACTTAGCTGTGTCTTCGGTACCTAACCTTGGCCATAATAACTTGAAAAGCATTTGGCCTATGTTCATAAAACTTCACACACATCTTACCTCAAGAAATGTGTTAAACATGACCTATAACTTACTGACTTTCATTTTGGCAGAGTTATGCCTCTTTTTATAGTTTGCTTGTACATGCTGAAATAAGCAACGGCAAGTGACCCAAGTGTTCTGTGGAATATCCTTCTAGGTTTGTATGAATTCAGTGAATAGATTTCATAAGTTACCTTTACAGTCCCACTCGAGTGCAATTACTAGTGTTGGAAAACTTTGAAAATACCTCATCTGCCTTTGTAAACAACCGACGATTTATTTCCAACCTACTGAGATGATATAGACTTTCTGTCAAGCACTATTGCCTTTTTGTATAATGTTACCTTCACTTTTGCATTAAACTGATTTAAAATGTATGCTCTTTTAAAAAGGTATACAAGCTTGCTAACTCTTGCATTTACATGTTCTAGTAAATTGTGAAACAGATCCGTATTTGATTTTAAAATGTTAAGTGCTCGTTAAATCACAAGTTTTTGTTTGTTTTTAGCTCTACTGATTAAAGATCAGCAGACTTACTGTGGTGCGGTGTCCGCCCTTAACTGTTTTGTAGCGACTACTCCTCTGAAACTACTTGACCGATTTTCATAAAAATTCACATGAATGCTATTCTATCAACTCTTATCAATAGAGCTTCAGGGTCATTGACCTCTTGTTGTTGTCCGTTTTCAGAGATATAAACAATAATCCAAGCCTTCCTTCTCTTTGCTAGATGCATTTCACAAGGTGGCACTCACAACAGCCTAAATGGAGTTTATCAAAACTTCATCAAAATGTGAAACTCATTGAAAGGAAGCACTGGATTGTTATTCAGGTCGGTTGGTCAAAGTTCTAGGTTGCTGTTAATTTAAATAAAAAAAATCTCAATAACTTTACTTTCCCTTGAGGGCTGTCTTATGAAATTTGGCAGGATTGAGGAGTATCCATTATTTTACGATGCTAGGCTCGCGTTAACCATTCGCCAAATCGCCATAGGCGAAAAGAAACCCGAACTGGCGAATGAAAATCGTAAGAAATACAATCAAATTCGCCAGACATCGGCCGTCTGGCGAATCCAAATTTCCGACAGATTTTGTCTACAATCTCGGAAAATCCCGAATTCCAATACACAAAGTCTTCCACTGTCTATAAGCCACTACCCCGCTGGGTGTTGTTAGCTAATTAGCGACAATCAATTATCTGGACTGATAAACTAATTATCGCAGAGTTTATAGAAGACCGCTGCCAAATTGTCGATGTGCGATAGACTCCGCCCACTGTTCCCCGTCTTGGTGTCAATCAACTGGTTTGTGACCCCGCGCTCAATATTATCCACATATTTAACTGCGTTATCGAGCCGTGTAAAACATTAAATATAACGTGGCGCCCTCTAGCGGCTAAAATGGCTTTTCAAAACACAAAGTTTGCTTACGAATTAAAAAGGTACAGATGCCGTCGTGTTTTTGAACTTTACGATCACTGATAAGACTAATTAGTTGTACACACGGTAGCGTAAACTGGAACAATGGCAAGTGTGAACCGATGTTTTGATCGGCTGTCTTTGAAATTGGTACAATTTTAGAATGAAGTGGCTTTTATTACTTACTCTGACAGTCTATGTGCATGATATTCGTGGTGTATGTAGCATTTCTGAATTTTGTCTCACAATGCAGCGCCGCGATCTTTCTAGTTGGAACTTCTGTTAGTTGTACTTGTTTTATATGCCTCAGCTTAGCCTTACATTTTTAAATATATATATTTTATTTCTATGAATGTTAGTAGGTATATTGAAATACATTTAATGACAATACTAAATGGTCTAATCAATGGTGACAAGAGTCTGTATTTTTATATTTTCTTATTATATGCATGCATTCATTCTGTCATTTTTTAAATTTCAGTCGACAATTTTTAAAAATTAAAATAGCATTAAAGTAAATACAATTTTTAAAACTTTTTGGATATTTTACAGCTCCACTATTATAAGTAATTGTAAGCACTAAAGCAGAATGCATATGATGTGGACATATTGATACCCTATACATGTAGGTTAATAGCGCATACTTTTTTAACTAACTGTTGATGTGTACGCAAACGCAAAGTTTTAGCGCCTCCAATTCGTTAAAAAATATCTCGGCAAAAGTCTGCTTAAAGACTTTCTAATCTGGCTAAAGGAATTTTTAGGGCTTTAGCCAGATTTGGCTAAAGGGTTTAAAATCCTAGCGCTAACCTAGCGATGTGTGGTTTCACATATAGTGGACTTGTACTTTGCCGAATTTACTTGTTTTTACTGGGTTTCTTTTTGATGAAGTGTTGGAATTAATTTATAAGCATAACCTGCAGCTTCATCTGGCACATACAAAGGACATACTTTAAGAGTTAAGATCAGTGCCTAGAATGGATTATGTAAATATACATAATTTGAAGTAAAATATGTTTAATCTAAATTTAAGTTGGCTGATTAATTTTCTGTATGCTCTGTGCTGTTGGGAACATCTCTGTAGTGTAAGAAAGCATACTTTTCTTTCGAGAAAAGAGATCCAGGTTCAAGTCCTGGCGGAGAACCTGGCACACTTACTGAGCTGTACAAACTTAGTTCTGGGATAATCACAACTTTAAAATAAATACATATAAAATTGTTCATTACACAATTATACTAGTGTTAAAAAATCATTCCATAATATTTATTTGCACTTCCATGAAAGTGAGGCGGCTATACGTAGTGTTACCCTTATCGTGAAATATGGAAATGTTTGTTACTGTATATAAAATACATTCATCCGAACTGGCATTTTGAAATCAGACAAAACCAAAAGACAAAAGTCAATGAAACTATAAGGCTTTGAATACACTTATTATATAACTTCATTGTTTTATTTATAAAGTACTGAAGTCGGCAACCACAGATTGTGACCCCTCCCCCATTTTTGACATGTGTCACTTGACTGATAATCGATCGGTCAAATTCTTGCTAATATGTCATGCTACTAATATCATCCTTTCACAGCCTTTCAAATATGTCCGTACTCCCCATGCTATAATACATGTATTATAGCTTTTCTTGTTAATCTTAAACAGAAAGCGGATAATATTATTTTTGTTATATAACTTATTAATTGTTTGGAGCATAATGTATCTAGATATGTTTCAAAACCAAAATGTCCTTTCACGTCCTCATATAGTGTTTAACCTCTACTGCAGTATTCAGAGTACATTTTAAAACTACACACACCAGACGTTATTATAATCGTTACCTTTAAATTAGGTAACCAATTCATCGCACACTTATTAAAATTGGATATATTAGTTTTTATTATAATATTCTCTGTAGCCATCAGCTTACACTAATATTTGACTATTTTTAACGGGTACGAGGGAGCTCTCCGCAAATACCAGCATTACTTGTGGTTAAACACCTAAACTGATTTTACAAAATACTGACTGCATTCTCTCAATATCTTACGATTTCCATATTTCAACTCCATAATTTAATATTGATGGCACAATGGCATTGACAGGCTGAAGAGATACTTCTGGTTTCAATTCGTATGTTCGTATAGTAACCACGAGAATATCCATTCATTACGTGGTCCCGCCTTAATTCCATTAAGCGATGGGAAAGCTTATGTAAGCAGGATTTTATAACGGATATTTCGACAATAAAACACGTTTAACAACGCTTGTTACTCAACAAATTCACTAACCTGTTTAAAATTACCTATTAAATGTTTAAATTTTACAATATGCAAGCTTTTTAAGCTGAAATTGGGGTTTCATTTTATTCCACAGTCATCCCCGTTTTCGCTTCTTGGAGAAGGTGTTGGATGGGGTATGAAAGTTATACTCGGACCACGTAATGGCTTTTAATGCCTTTCCACAAAGACACTAAAATAATTAAAAATCATCGACGACATCTTATAAACGTCCATTATAATACCACCTTTCAAATTCTTTAAAGTAAGAATATGCTTATTGTTAACCTTAACGAAGATGATAGAGACTTTGTGTCAAGTATTTGTGTATAATTTGCAATAAATCACCCGATGTACCTGGTCGTTAATAGAAACAACTGATTAGAAGCGTACGCTTCGTTAAAAAGGCACACCGACTTTTAATGCTTGTGTTTACGTAAACATTACCTGTGCTATAACCTGTGCTGTGCTTAGTGTCGGCGCAGCGTGTCGGGGATACGGTGTAATTAGTACACAAACATTCGGCTTAGTGTGTACAGTTTAATTTTATTCAGTTTATTTGTTAGCGTAATTCCGAGTGCTTCGTCAGCTGTTTCAGTTTATGTGTTAATAAGCATATTCTTCCTTTAATTCTATCCCTTTTACAGAAGACAACTATTTTTTGTATTTTCAGTATTAACTTCAAGACCCCAGGATTCATAGTATTACCCATCGCATCACATGAAGTGACGGCCTGGGGTAGTCATCCATTGCATCACAGGAAATGACGGTCTGTGGTATCATTTAATGGCGGTCAGTAAATAATTCTCATTCTTTTGTGCAAAAAAGACATTTTCACTAATTTAAGGTGCCATTTTGGTTGATATCACATTGTTCCAGTTTTCAAGCATTGTCATGTTTATATTGTAAGTTTTGAATTTGTTTTGCTTATATGGAAATGAGTGTATGAATATAATATTTTGGCATCTCAGAGTTAAAGGGAGCATTCATTCAAGAGACAAGTTCTTTCTTAGAAGGTATATGATTTCTGTGGATATTTTGGCAGCAAAATGATGTTTAAAATATGCTTTTGATTGTAAATCTCTATTCTATAAATACATTGCTCTTGAAGTAATATGATTGCCAAAAAGTAAGATTGACTTAAACATAGCATTCAATTTAGCACTGAATATAAAGAACACACACGTTGACTAACATACTCGTAATGGCCCGAACCGTTAATGGCGGGAAAAAACGTCCCCGTGTCCTTCCTTTTCGTGATTAAGGCTGGTCAAAACGGGAATAATGGAAACTAGCACAGTCGCATTATAGCGACTGAATATATGGCCCACTTTTACGTAAGCTAGTATATGGATGCATAAATGAGTTGTTCCCTTTGTCACGTTTTATATGCTATTTTGTCATTACATATTTGTTATAATGTCATTACTCGATATGTCTCACCATAATTGTAGTATGATAATCTCCCAAGTAGAGGAA